>QKQZ01052449.1:0-10212 GCA_003595255.1 Solenopsis fugax
GCGCGCACCGATGCGCCTGCCCGCGCACCGTTGCGCCGCGACGCAGGTAGTAATGTGACGCACTTGGAAGATAAAGTCTTATCTCGCCGGCACGCTGCATAGAGCTCGCGCGCGCGTAGGATTCGTGATTCGTCGTGATCTCGCGCCGGAAAATCCCAACGAACATTAGCATACGCGCAAGAGAAACACATTTCGATCGCGAAGATCGCGATGTACGTGGTAACCCGGTTTGTGTGAGCGCGGTCGAATCGCTCGATCGACAGAGACGGTCGGCCGGAAGTCGGCTCGCGTGTTGTTCGCTCGGGATTTACATTTTAAAGTGTCGGCACAGAACGTTATGGAACAATTTATTGTTTCTAGGAATCGCTCGGAACGCGCATGTACGCGGCGAGATCTAGATGTGATTCACGTGTTTTGTGCTTGAAATAATTAAGGCAGACCGGGAGCATAAATAAAGTATGTCCGTACACACGGAACGGCGTATATCTCGCGCTAAAGCGCGAAATTAAGTTAGAGTTCGGCGAGATATGACATGATGGCACATAAGATATAAATGATGATGGGGCAAAAATTCGTATTCAACGTGTTGCGGTTTCACGTGGAAGATCTTACGGTTAGATGTTGGAAACGGTACATTGTGTTGAAACGCGCGTATGTACCGCTGCGCTTTCCAGGCGCATCCTCGGCTAACCGCGCTGGAAACGCTCGCGTTCGACACAGCTTTCAGCAACGTCCTTTCTTACAGGCCTGTCCCGTGTTTTTGGTCTTAACGCTTTGACAGACGTGGTAGCGCGCGGCCAGATAGGCGGCTGAGAAAAACGCGTCATGACGCGTCGTCGCACTCATATAGGTGCGCTTCCGCATTCACATGGAACGGGAATAACCGATTCTTCCCAAATTAAAGCACGCAAAGCGAAGAACCGTCACTAAAGTTCTCTTTCTTACCAGTTTCACGCGGAACATGCGCCTATATAAAATTTTTTTTTTACACACACATATATATATATATCGATGTGATTTTCTACTTCGATTATCAACGCGATACGTCGATCAGATCGCTGGGCTGACAGATACCTCTGTATACGACTGCATTCGTACAGCAGAAAACAGGGAAAAATTTAATATACTCTAAGTGTGAATGGATTTTTCTATAGAAAAAGCTCTTTAATATTTCTGTCTTTAATTTATAGATAAATATCACTTTTAATGTCTTAGTTTTAAAAAATTAATTTATTAATAAATATTAAAATTTATTAATTTATGTTATTACCGTAAATATATGTTTAAAATTAAAAAATTTATTTTTTATCATAAAAATTCAATTTTTTAATTAATAAGGGGTTACAATTTTTTATATATTTTATTTTTATTGACTACAATTAATTTTTAAATTTCATATAAAAATTTTTTAATTACTTAAAATCTTTTCAATGTAAATAAAATATATTTTTTAAACTAAAATCTTAATTATTCAATAAATTATTTCTTAACTATTTATTTGGCGAGAGAAGATACTGTAGATCGTCACATTATCACGATGCTCGGAATCGGGCAACACGACTAAGAAGAATGTGATTTTCTATTTCGGTGATTAAAATTATTTAAGTTCTGATTGTGCGTCTTCCATGCATTTTGGTACAAAACCCATAGCGTCGTCCACTATAAGCATGCATAAATTCCCATCGCCAGGAGCATCCGTATGCACGCGTACATAAACATACGTACACAACCGCGAGGAGCAGGACCCGTAAGCCGCAGCCGCATTATCCGAAGTACTCTTCGGCGCATAGCGGGTACATGCAATTTTCGAGCGGATTCTGCCAGCTGGATGTTGGGGAAAGAAAGAGGCGACGACGAGCGGTAGGAAATGCGCGAGGAAGAAGCGGCAGGGAGGTGAGGAAAGGGGGGAGGGGGAAGGAGCGTAATTTTACTCTGGTTGCCGGTAATTTCACGCTTTTACTCGGGCAGGTTAGCAAGGCGCAGCTCGTTCTCGTGGAAAATGTCGTACCCGTTCGCGAGTTCTCCTCTTCATCCCCTCTCTCGTCGTGTCCTCGCTTTAAAGACCTGCTAGCTCACGAAAACGCAGACGGTGCCGGCAGATAGTTACGGGACATGAGTTCCTTGCTCGCGGGATTTTATCGCCCCAGAAATCTTCCGGTGTATCTACACACGCGTGCGTGCGTACGTACGTGGGTGCGTGCGGGCGTGCGTGCGTTCGAGCGCGCGACGGGCAAACTTATCGTCGGTCTAGATTCGCGACTGTTCACTTATTAGCGCGCGTTTGTGATTTATCATGAACACGAGCTCTCGACGAGGATTAAGCAATTCGATGCTTAACGCCGGTGAGGGATGCGAGCGTTAAACAGGGAGAGTTTTATCGCAGCTGTCGTAATTACGTCTGCGAATTCGTAAGAGATTCTCCGTTCTCTCGCGGCAGGTAATTTCTGTTGTCTCCACTTCTCCACTTTGTTTACATTTAACAAACGAGGCCGTGAAAGGACGAACCACGAGATGCGGTCGGTCGAGATAAACTGTTGATACATTGTCTTAAAGATTGGAGCGTTATTCGGAGAAAGGAAAGCATTCGAATACTCTTTACTTGCTAATACAATCCGCATACTCATTGCGAATTATTACGCGAGATCATTATACAAGAACCGCTGTAATCATCTCATTCCAAATTCCGCCCTTTCTCCCCCCCCCCCTAAGGATTTCCCTTCTATAATAGCATCGTGAAGATGATTAAAACTGGTTTCGTTATTTATGCATACATAAATTTCATGCCTCGCACGAAAGAGGAAACGTACCGAGATCGTACCAATCATAGAACTGATTTGTGTTATTTATTCGCGCGCGACATATATAGTACGATCATTGACGAAAATGGCTATCGAATGCATTCGAATTCGCTATTATAGTGAAGCTACTATAATAGCTTAATACTGCCTCGTCGATCTAAATATTAATGCGCTAAAGATGACACGATTGGCAAATATTCGAAACAAAGATAACAGAAACATTTGTTGCATAATAAAATTAAATTTGATCGAATAAAACAATTTAATTAAAAATTTTATCATACAAATTTATCAAATATTTAATATTAAAAATTATTTATATTTATTTATTGCAGAAACTCGTTTTCTCAAATATAACGACAGCGTCAACGACACTGTAAAATATAAAAAAATTTGATGTAAAAAATATCCACATTTCTCAAATGATATTCTCGTGTTATTCGGTGGATGAAGGCATCAATACTTCATTAAAATAAAGCATTTCTAATACGTGCACGTACACGGTAGCGCTGATAGATATGCTCACGCGAAAGAGGAGGGTTTCAGAGTTAGTATCGGTTGCTCTCTTCTTAGAGGCTCGAAGAAGCGATCGTTTGCAAGGAGCACCGAGCGATCGTTGATAAGCGCATAGATGCGCCCTAAGGAGTAGGCGTAATAAATTGTTTGCTGATTCTATTGAGCCTACGCGACCGGTAACAATGGCACAAGCGAGAGAGAGAGAGAGAGAGAGAGAGAGAGAGAGAGAGAGAGGCAAAACCGGCGAATGAATAATAGTTCGAAAGGCGCCGAACTGTCGTCGTCTTCGTTGTCTTCTTTAACTTACGAAGCAAATTTAAATTTCCTGATTTATGTACGTTGTGTTTTGCAGCGTATTTTTTCTCAAACACTATTCATTCTAATGTTTTTAACTGAAACCATCACGTACCTCATTTTAAATCTATTGCATCTGTCATAAGTGAAAATTGTTCAGCTTAAAATCGGCGCAGGCAACTTCGTATTCTTCGATTCCCGATACCATTTTGAAGCGTGAAGATAAATGTTAGATGTACGTAGTAGATGTTACGTCAAATCGCGTACAAATCGAAAACTGTTCAACACAGTCGGAGGGTTAATTTATCCTGCGGCATGACTGGTAACCCGAAGTACTTTCACCGATCTCAGCACATATTTCAATTTTACTCCGTTCCATACGTCGATAACGCGCTGTAATGCGGCGGTTACATATCCCGTGACTAATTTCTAGCAATCAGCTGCATCGGCACCTAACCCGCCGCAATCGCGGGATTGTGAAAGAAAAACCGGATTTTTTTTAATACTTGTTACAGACAGGACGCGAATATGCTCAGATTTCAACATTCATTTCGAATCTTTTTACTTCATCTACGTCAGTTGTGTTTATATGGAGCGCCGGCTGTCTGTTTCCTTGATTTAGTTTTTGTGTTGTCTTTTTCTTACTTGTGCAGTTGATCTTTGACGGTACGTGTCGATACATGTGAGCACGTCTCGAAGACGTGAACGTATTACGATAACAGGTGCCTTATTCCACCTCCTACCTTAGCATTTTTCCTGAACCTCGATCACACCATGCGTGCCGTATATATAGCTTATAATATTATAGTCTATAAAAATCACAATGACATAGACTGCTAACAGGATATTACTTTCCACTTCATTTTAAATTAATGGTTTCTCGGTAAATCAAATATAAGAAATTGTTATCGAGAAATTTAATGTTAGATGTCAAAGCTCCGCAAGAAAGAGAAGAATGCTAATATTACATCTAGCATAAAATTGCATAAAATTAATTTCACTGTAAATCATTCCGACGAACAGTAATAGATGCCATTTGATGCGAATTAAAAACAAAGAGAGAGAGAGAAGAAAATTTATGGAAAAATAAATTCCGTATAGTCATTCTTCCTCTTTTAGAGAAGACAAATAATAACATCGATTGTGCTCGTGGCAAGACGCTAAAATTAGTCGCGTGTATGCATCGAGCGAGTTAACAATGTACGCGTTATTAATTCGCACGAGGGAATCCCGGCCTGGAAAATAATTTTTCCGCGAAGACCACGATTAGATATCGCGATGATGTCGTGCGTTTCATCGTCCATGGGTATCTCTTCGCACGGTTCGTTATATCACACGTTCTCTAGCCTACCGTCAATGAATCATTAGCGAGCGTATCAAAGGAGCCGCGTCCACACGTCCTGTCCATATTCGGCCGCGGCGCGGCGGTATTTCCAGGAGTCAGACACGCCAACGAGATCGCGTATCTTCGAGCATCTCGCGCGCAGTGGCGTCTCACATGAGACCATTGTCTCGCGTTTCCGCGGCAAGGTGAGATGATTGCGCAACGTACGGAGGAGACGCAGGGACGTGAGGAGATGATATCGTGAACGCATCCCGATTCTGAACTAAGTATGACTAAGTGACTACACGTCCCGCTTTAGACAGTGTGTCCCATCGCCCACTTAATCTTCAAAACGTAATGCTTATTTAATGATCCGCTCGCATTCGGGCTTACAATACTGGGAAAAGCAGAGAATAATAATAGAAATAGTTTTTTAAAGCAAGTGTCTATAAAAATTTGTTGAAATATTTTATGTAATAAATATAAAAAGAAAAGAAAATAATATTTAATATTTATATATACGTTCATTTAAAATGAGATATTTATTTTACATTTTAATATGTTATGGACAAATAAATTTTTTATTATATATTTTATTTTACATTTTTTAAAAATACAAAGTAAAAAGTTCTTAGTTAATAAACAATTTATATTGAATTATATTTCAATTTTTTCCAAGCAGTGAAGAAAATAATAAATGTACAATAAAAAATAGGAAACTTATCTATCTAACTTATTAAAATTTATTTATAACGTATCGAAATGTAAAATCACATCCTTTAAATAAATACTTCTATTATTGTTTTCCGTTTTTCCCAGTACTGCGGTTGAATGTCGTAATAGATCTTTGTGCGAGATAAATCTTTCTCGCATGTTTTCTTGACTGCTTTTTTGTCACTGTAGTTTTTCTTTTGTAATGTTTTATATCCTAGAATGCTTTGCTCTTAAAATGTAATCTAATCAGCTTAATTACGTTTTTCTGAGCTGTTCACACTGTGTTCACTTCATCGTGCATCTGCAGTCGACTATCACGCGAATCAATTTTTCGGCAAACGCGAGAACTCGATTTATGGACGCCCTATACAAGTGTCGCGCGTAAATCATCGGGCGAGCGTCGTGACGTGAGGAAAAGTGGGACGCAACGTGCGGACGCGAGTCTTCGGCGCGACCGGCGAGAGTCGATTTACAGTCGCAGTGACATTTCGCTCCTGTAAAAGTCCGATTGTTCCGGGATGCTCGGCCGACACGCGAAACGTTTGATTTATTTAATAAACCTTCCGTGACTGTGAGTCACTCGTCGATCAAATGCGGTAGTTGCAATAGCTCGACAAAGCGACTCGTTTCATTTTGATCTGCACGTTTAGAATAGTTTTCGTCGCGACTGCAAGCATGTTTACATAATTACATAAAAGAGTACTTAAGCAAAAATCAGCACAATTAAGCGTTTACTTATCTAAGAGTTGACAGTTTCGGCTCGAGCTCCATAAGATTGTGAAGGAATGATTGCCTTACCTGTAACAAAAGAAAACACAATTGTCAGTTATTATGCACGTTTCTATCAAACACAATTATTACATTACCTAATATTCTTCTAAAAATCACACAACTCGAGCTCCATTTATTTCATTTAGAGATAGAGATCGTGGCGCATGTGGAGAGCGCGATAGTAGGCCGGTGTATAGTTAAGGCTTAATCGGAAAATTGGTCTGTTTAAAGCGCCACGCATGGCGCGTGAGTACGTTTTAATTACCACTTCATCCAGCGAGCATCCCGGTGCTTATTAAATGTGCTCGTAAAGGCACGATTTTCGCACAAGACAATGCGCCACGCTGACCTTAGGAAGCTCGACGTTGTTTTCCCGGCGCCTTTAAGGCACGCTCATTAATCTCGATCGGTGAGTCAGCCTCTACTAGGAGAACTTTCATCGAGGCGTGGGCCTACCTAAGAGGATCTACCAAGTGATCTATTCTTCAGCATGCAATATTTCGCTCGCTTGCAAACCTAGCAGCGAATTACCGACGCCATACATGGCAACGTCGTAGCGAGTGTTTCTAGTCATAATTTCTAGTATTACAGGCATTACTTAATAAACGATTAATGGCTAAATAAAGAACCTAACGTAAGAAAAGGCAGTCGTATACTTTGTTGTTCCCTTTACTCCGTATCCCACACCTTCCGTTCTGCAGGTACCTCGCGCGACAGATCGATGAAGGGGTTAACGGGGCTGCGGCAGGAACTCGCGTGCGTCGTTGAGAATCTTCATTAATCAGGGGCCAATTAATCAGAGGGTCAATTGTAGGACGCGTATGCGTCGCGACGCACGCGGGCCCTTCCTTCAGGCGCGGCATGTGACCGCTCGCCGCCGCGAGGGGAAAGCCGTTACAAGGTGGTGGTTGGGAAACGGTTAATAGGACAAATTACGCTAATAAAAGGTAACAACGCCAGCCGTTTTCACGGTAGAATAACAATGCAGGCCTCGCAGGTCCATTTGAATATTTCCCTAATGCCGGCCCGGTGGGTCGGTGGGCCGGCGCGGCGGACATGCGCGCGCTTTTTCGTACGCATCAATGCCCGTAGGTATACGTTCGTCGTCTGTCGTCCGGAAGGGTAGGTCGTCGAAACTATTTCGAAGCGCAGTCAGTCTCCCGAGAGAGGCGGCCGGCATGTCGGCATTAAATTCGTTCTGCCATCCTGATCAGCCATTCGTCTACGCGTTACCGCGCAGAATTTATCGCTCCTCCTTGACGCGCTTCTATCGACCGCGCTGTGTACACACGTTTCCATCACCTTTCCGCTCCTTTCTGAGCCTCGTGGTTTTAACGTAGCATTTCTCCTGCTTTTATCTTCAAATAAATTGCCCGAACGAATTTCTCGTATCATTTAATTTATAATTTATGATTTAGAGCCTTGAACCCTGCGCACAATAGAGAAATATTACACTGAACAAAATGTAATGTAATGTAATTAAAACGTTGTTTGATTCAGTTAAACGTCGAGTAACGGGCTGTCATTAATATGTGTAGTTGATTCAACTAAATTTTATTCATTCAATTACATTTATTATTGTTTCTACTTTTAATTTTTGTTTCATTAATATTGTTATTGAATTAACAAAATATTTTTAATTAGACTGATGCTGCTGGTTCAACAGTATTTTTATATCTTTATGTAGATATTACGAATAGGAATTAAAATTTTAGAATCAGTCTCCTCAATGAACAGTACAGATAAATAATAAATTACGTTATGTTTAATATTCATTGAGAAAATTGATTCCAAAATTTTAATTCCTCTTCCTAACATCTAATATTCCTCTATTGTCCGCAAGGCTTTATTTATTTGTTGACTTTTGAGTTATAATTCTTCATAGTCTTTTTTTCTTTCGTGGAAAGCAATTATTGTACGATACAATAATTGCAATATATCCAGAATTTGGCAAAAAGACATACTGAATATAATTTCACGTTATACTTAAAAAAAGATTATTTAATTAAAGTAATTAAAATAAAATTGCACAATTTGATTACTATATAGAAAAGATTTTCGTCGCCGCGCGCCATACTGTTTTGTCACAGGGAAACGCTTCGGTCCTCGTATTGGACGGGGATCGATTGCCGACGAGCGATGGTCGAGGGGATTCTCCAAATGCGAGGCCGCGCTAAAAGCACGCTTAATTTTACCGTGACACAGGAGTATCGGGTACCAGCCAATCGGAGCGTGAAGCGATGACGTGGTGGAAAAAAAAAGAGGACATGACCAATGAAGCTGTACGGCTGCTCGTCGGGTAAGCGACCGAGTAGGCCGTGGCTTTCATGCTTTTTAGAAGAGAGCCCCGGGAGCCGATAAAAATGGACCATAAATTCGCACGAGCGTCTGAACACATTTCCATTCCTAAAACGCTCCGCGAAGCGCACGTTGAATATTTTCCCCAACGAGCTCTTTCTCTCTTTTATTAATTCTTAACGAACTGACGCGCGACGCTTTCTACGGTGATGCACGCATCAGACATTCCGCTTTGCGGATATCATAAATTCCTGCCGCGGTTCCTAATGGAAATCTTAATAGTAAATTACACAACGCTGCTGCAGCGGTGCAAGGAGAGACGCAATAGCGACCTGCAGTGACAAAATATGTACGTCGGTTACGCTGAAAGTTTCGTCGCTTCGAATTTCGACACATGCACTGAGAGAAATGTTTGGTAAAATCAATCAAAGTTTGGTTGAGTAGTGATCAGATGAATTTTATTATTATTAGTGATAGTTACTAAATATATAGTTGTTTTGACCAAACAATTTGTAGTCTTAACCAAATAATTATTTTCATACAACAAATTACAAAAAGTTTTGTTAAATGTAACTAAGTTTTTGGTACCAGTAACTACAGAAAAAAGTGATTATCAAATCAACAATTCATTGTTTCATATATAAGCAAGAATATAAAATCTTCTTGGAAGATAGAAGGCTTTCGGAGCAAAGCTGGATTATAGTGCTAATACATACAGAATTTCAAAAATCAACGTTTCCTTTAATTACTCAAAACAAAAACATTCTCCTAAGTTACACAAATATATAGTAGACATCTGTATGTATTAGCACTAGACTATAATCCAACTTTGCTTCGAAAGCCTTCTATTGTTAATTTGATTGGAAATCTCTGGAGCTTGAACCTAATTTTTTGTTGCAATTTCTTGGAAGAATTTGATAATCTTGATCAGACATAATTTGCTTACATGAAGCTTTCTTTACGTTAGCAAATTATGTCTCTTTGAAATTATAAATACTTCCAAGGAGATTTTATATTCTTGTTTATATATGAAACAATGAATTGTTGATTTGATACTAATTTTTTTTCTGTGTATAAAATTCATTTGATCACTATTCTACCAAACGATTTCTTTCAGTGTGTGCGAAGCGGAATAACAAATCGCTTCTCGCGAGTCTGAAGTGCTCCCGAGTTGTTCATCGCTCGTCGTGGTAAGCTCGAGGGGAGGATCCGGTGCGTTTAGGCAAATCCGAATTACAGTGTATCCTTAAATACGTAATTCCCGTAACGGCGAAGAACGTACATATCGCGGATCGTTAATTCCGACGCTATATACGAAGGCGCGCGCGGCGAACGCGAAAGGCGAGCGGCGAGCGGCTCGTTTCCAGGCTCTACGTTCCACGGAGGTACGGCCCCCTTACGTTTTAACGTTCTGAAGCCTGCCTGTTACGGCGATCAGGTGTTCTCGCGCGTTCGCCCCTTCCCCGCCAGCAATTATATGTACACACACACATATAT
>QKQZ01052452.1:0-11513 GCA_003595255.1 Solenopsis fugax
CTCGGCGCCGCGCGCCGCACCGCGCAGTAACAGGTACTTCACCGGCCACATGCATATAGGTGCCCACTGTCCCTATCTACTTGCCGCGTCTGTATAGTTCGTATCTACTGCGACGCGTCAAGTGAAATTCGTCGCGCCTTCGTCAATTGCCGGATCGAACGCGGACTACGCCGAATATCTTAACTTGTGCAGCGGAATCTGCTGAGCATCACGAAGAGGAGAATTTTTACCTGATCATTTATATATAAGCATAAGATGTCACAAAAACGCCTGTTTTCTATGTTGCGAAATTAACTTAATTCTCGATATTATTACACGGATACTGCAAATTCTCGATATTATTACACGGATATAAAGGGTCGAGAAAGAAAGAGAGAGAGAGAGAGAGAGAGAGAGAGAGAGAGAGAGAGAGAGAGAGAGTGAGTGTGTGTTTTAAAAGTTTAAGAGTTTGTTTTAAAAACTTGAGAGGATTTTACTATCGACAAAATTTTACTAGCCTAGCTCAAAATTTCAACGCTTTGTATCTCTAATGGGAAACTAATTAAAACGATTTCTATGACTAAAAACGTAGATTCTGTTGAAAATCTGATAAAATGTGTAAATTTGGAAGTTTTAGAAACATTATTAAATAAAATTTTATTATTATGAAATTTTTGCTAATAAAATCACGTTAATAAAATTAAATGATAAAGTTTGGTAAGGACGATCTAGAAATTAATTTAATTACACAAACTGATGAAAGTGAAGAAGGGGAATACTGATAGCTGACGATGCAAATTCTTGCGAACCTCAATCATCTAAAAGTGTATGCGAAGTCATCAGTTCAACCTATATTAAGATATACCCATCAGGAAAGAAATATTTATGCGTCGTATAAAAAGACACAAAAGAAATGCAGGGAGAGCCAGAGACAAGCGATAAGAATTATTGCACACAACGTCACGTTAACGACGGCTATCGGTTTTGCAACCGATTAGCGCTTAGAATTCACATCGGGTGAAGCATAATGATCAAGCCGTGATATCGCAACAACGTCTCATAGTCGAATTTCTTCGACATACTTTCTGCATACGCTAGATGACATCGTCTCGCAATTTTGCTATTTTCTCTGCGATTTGTAATTTCAGTTGCGTTCGTTTAATATGTACCTACTTTTGAAATTAAATAATAAAGTTAGCTATATTCTCTTTTAACTTAACTAATTTAGAACGGAAACAACTAATAAAAATTCTTTAAAATTTTTTAATTTAAAATGAATTTAAAATTAACACATACACACATATACATTTACATTTTAAATTATTGCTTTTTTTAAGAGTGGATTATCTATTTTTTTGCTTTTATTTTTATTCAACTATTCACTACGATGTTACATGCAAAAACGCATATTTGTGATTAATCATCTCTGCGAGAGTTACAGAAAAATATTTGCAGCCTAGCTATTATATAATACAATACCGAGAATGTCAAAATAAAATAAAATGTTTTATATTGATTGCATTTGTTCAAGTTGACGAAAAATTAACATAACAATTTCTAAATGTCAACTGATAATCATATTGGTAATCAATGTAAAAAAAGAAAAATAAACAAAACCTGTTATATCTGTTTGTTTCCTTGGTACACATTAAAATCTATTTGACATACGTCTTTATGTTAAGTAATTATCCTTTTTACTGTTAATAAAGTGTAATATTAAACATAATCGTTGCGTCAGAATATTTTGTTTATCTCAGCTGTTTCTAATGCCACCACAGCAAACTAGGATATTAAGAACTTCTATCAGGAAAATAAGATTTTCCGTGCGAGATTTATATAACACGTATCTTTCGTGATACTCTAATACTCTAATGGGAACATCGAGGAAAAAGTATCGAGGATATCGCTGCTGACGTTAGCGGAATTCGAAGGTCGCATCGAGTAAGGTCGATGGATTCTCTCAACTTCTCTCCTGTGCTTATTTTCTCTCATATATATAAAAAAAAAGAAGTAGCAAGAGCGTCTTAAGAGTGTGCACAAGCCTCGCGACATCCACACTCTTTCGCTTACGCATCGAGAATCACGGATGTGAATCTCGATTCGTTTCCCGTTGTCCTTCATCGAAAGGATCAATGACTCCTGACAGATTCGCAATTAAATCAAACAACCGGTCTTAATGCCTGCAAGCAACTTTTAATGGCCGAAAAACAGCGATTACCATTTCCTGTCTTTCCGAGATGTGTGACATCATTAACTCGCATACATTAACGCGGCTCATTCCAAATTTAATAAGATAAGAATGCTTCAACATTTAATCAACGTTCTTAACGAGTACATCGATAAAGATATCTTGTAAAATCAGCCATTCACGAATTAAAATCGAGCTCAAGTTCTTGAAATGAGATTTTTTTTTCATAAAGCCACTTGTGTAACCGGAAGTGAATTTTACATTTAAGATCCGCGTTGCTTTTCGGCCTTTCGACCTTATCGAATAGCGGCGAGTCATAGTTGAACATTCTCGGCGCGTAGGCAAAGAAATTTGAGTGGTAGCGATGTGGAATTTTGCGCTTAGTCGCTGACTGGTTCGCACGCAGAGAGCCGAAGGTCATCTACGAGGAAAGTTCCCTGAAGCGAGCACGAAGACTCGCCGTCGCCGCCGTCGGTGCCGCTGCCGTTGTCGAGTGGTATTGGAAGATATAACGGCTTTCCGGATCGACTAACTGTTCCTGCGGAGCGACCTTAAAGATTTTTCCCAATGGGGACCAGGTCTTCGGGAACCAGCACGATTGGCGGGATCCACAGTAGGTAAGCCAATCCGATTCCTCGGGCTTTCGACACCGCGACTTCTCGGCTTGCTGCCACGGAAGCACCGCGGTTTCTTCATTCCTCTCGACTCGCAGGTCGCGCAAGATCAATTTGCGGACGATTCCGCAAATTGGCTTTTACGCAAGCTGCCGCAAGTCCTCAATGCTTTCTTACGTACACGAATTCTATTATCAATTATTCGAGACACGAATTCTATTATTAATTATTTGAGATTTTTTAAAATTCAATACGATATAAAATATATTTTCTTAAGTTTGGTTTATGGATTCATTGATTAAAAGAATTATCAACAAAAATTCATTTGACCTTTCTTAATTAACTTTATGATAGATTAATTAAAAATTATCAAACTAAAATTTTGCAAAATAAAATATTGTACTTTGAATCAAATAAAACATTTATTATAAATTTAATTTGAAAGAGTAAAAAAATTTTCAAGTAAATTTCAAAATTTCATAAGCAGGAAAAAGTGAGAAGTAAGATTATAAGATATAAAAATCCATAAATAAGAAATGATATACTCGAGCTATTCTATGTGTTCTTAATTATTATTTTATTCATCATGTGTGAGGTTATCGATTACGACGATCGCTTTATAATGATTGATTTCTTCATTTAAAACTTTAACTTCAAATTGGATTGCATTGGATGGTAAAAGGTATTTTAACGGTAGTGATTATATATCATTATTGATTTATTTACTATCTCCTGAACGAATTCGTCAAGTGGACGAAAATAAGTCGTTTGAAAAACCTTCGAAGGCAAATATCGACCTCGTGATTTGGTTCCACGCCCGATAAAGAGGTCGTGTATGAGAGAGATTATTTGACAAAAGCTCTATATGCGTCATATCAGAAATAAAGCATCGTCGTAATCTTCAGACTGTTATGGTATCTTGAAAGAAACCCGTTAAAGAGAGGCAAGTCGCTTTTTAAAGACTGAATTTGCGAGTGAAAAAAGGAAATAAGCAATTTAAACATTCGCCGCTATGATAAAGAGCTTTCAATATTTCTTGAATTTTTTTAAATTGAAAAAATATCGCTCCCGATAAGTGCAGAAAACACTGAAAATTATATACTACGATGTTCAAATCGAAATTCATATCTGCTTTAAAGCGAACACTAATTAGTGTTTAATAATGTAGCCCTTCTTTCTAAATCGATATTTATCTCATAAATTATAACTGTTTTATAAATTTATGACTATATTTGTTATTTTATATTTAGTTCTTACTTTTCAAACGGATTCTCTTCTTTAAAAGCAAAGATGCAAGAGACGTCTAAAAGATGAGGTCATTTTTAACAAGATTAGATATTAATTCCGTGCTTTAACACGTTGAAAGAACGACTACGCCTAATGTATCGTGCATGATACGCAGGGTCTCGGAAGGTTAAAACACGGCAGAAACACACACACACACACACACACACAGAGGCAGATGAAGTGTACAGTCCAAAAGCGGCTCGCTCGGGCGTAATTGCGGGTTGAGAATAATTTCGGCGGTAAATTCCTTAACGTTCGGGTTACGAGCGTACCGGGTCTGGTATTATGGATCGTTTTCTCGTCCACTTCCGGGTGCTAGAGGCCGTCGGATTCCCGAAGGCCTAAAAGGCGCCATAACGCCTTCGTTCGTCGTGCAGAAAGGGAGAGAAGAAGGGGACGAGAGGCCGGTTAATGCGCCGAGTTGGACGAACTTCCGGGTCTTCGGCGACCCTCGCTTGTCCCGGAAGCCAAACGAACGTCACGAGGAGAGCCGTTACACGTGGACATAAAGGCAATCGCGGGGGTGTTGGGCGCACCACGTTCGCCGGAAATGAGCGTCTATCTCGAGAAGTGCGACGACATCGATTACCGAGGGAGATTGTCATTTGTTAAGTTTTAAAGAATCTAGAGAATACGTTCTGAAGAAGAGGTTGTTTCCGCGAGAAACGGATGCTAGATTTAGAAAAAGAAATTTTTTATTAGTTTATTTCTTCAAATCATGTAACAAATGCAAATTTCTTTATTTTAAAAATACCCTGAAAGCGTCTTACAGTCTTACAGTACACGAGAGATAGATCGTCTTAGATTCCTTTGACACTCCGTATATTCAGTTCTATGTCTACTCTAGATCTACTTGGGGCCAAATATACAGCATTAGCATGATGCCAAAGGTACTCGCTATCGACCGATAGACAGTTGAGAGATGTCGAAATTGCTGGAAGTAAGGCGGAATTCTCATTAAGTGGACGATACACGAAAGTAAAATGTTCTCTGGTTCGGTAACTCGAACCTGTTCCGAAACGTCTTACAAAATTCCAGCAAGAACTACGACCAACGGAATCAAGACGATTCAAGAGACTGACGATTGAAATATCACACGTACCGTAATCCGTACAGAGAAGTACTGTTCGCGCGAAAGGAAAGGATCGCGCCCTGCGCGAAAGAGATCGGTCGACCCCGGAGGCATTCCGGGGATCCGGAAAATGTGATCATCGAGAATGCGGTCCCTTCTTTCTCCCTCTCCCTCTCTGTCTTTGGCATGCCGAGTGGAAATACATACGAGATGTGCGTCTGGATGGCTATTACGGCTCTTAATCGATTCACTTGGCTCGAGAAGCCGAGAGAGAGAGAGAGAGAGAGAGAGAGAGAAAGGGAGGGGGGAGAGGAAGAGAGAAATCGGGAGAAAGAAAGAAAGCGAGACAAAGAGGATTGGCAGACAGTGGCGAAAAAAGAGACGGTCGGACCGCCGCGCCGCGCACTGGTTACGGCTAGATGACCTGGCCTTCCTCGGAGAAGAGACACGAGGTGATCTGGGATCGCGCCCTCCGTTACGGAGGTACGGTTATGCGGAGGTGGGCGATAACGGAACGTCCTCCACTCTTCCACCACCGGTCGTTTTCTCCTTCTTGCTGCCTGCTGCCGTGTGCCTTGCTCCGGCCTCCGTTTCTTCTTCCTCTTCTTCTTTCTTGTCTTCAAGCGGCGTTGGCGCTCGCGCATAACCACTTTTGGTAATCCCGAACGGTAGGAAGAAGCCACCGAGGAAGCCACCTGACCGAAAGTGGATCGCCAGATGTGCTCTCGAGGATGTTTACGATACTTTGATACTAGATAAGTATCAGGGACAGTATAAGAAGAATTAATACTGCGTCCCCCACGATATATGCCTATTGAACCTACGTATATTTTTTCCAAGTAATTTATTAATTATAATTTCGCATTTTTTTATATATATATATTTTGCATGATATGCAAAGTATCATGAAGAGTTTCGACGTTCAATCCTTTCATTCGGATACTTATTTTTGTTATTTATGATGAAATATAATTTTTAAGACGGAGAGAGAGAAAGAGAGAGAGAGTGAACAGAAGATATTTTTCCTTGCCAACTGGCAACCACAACTAGCCGTTAAGCGGACGCAACAGGATCGATCGTGATCTGTTTCTTGAGCTTATCATTTGTGTAACATATATAAAACTTGACGCTGCACAGCATCCAGTTAGCTGCTACTTCGAGATCCGGCACCGCCAGCAGCAACTGATCACTCGTCCCGGTAATCTAGCGATCTCTCGCTGAGAGCCGCGAGTCCCCACGATCGCTATCGCGTGTCGGACGGTCGTTACGGCGACCGGAAGTTGTCATCGGTACGATTGGATAGCCCCGACATTCGCTGTACGCTTCACCAACGTGGCCATTAACTTATTATCGATTACTCGTCCCGTGTGTATGCGGGAGCAGTCGCGGATCGAAGCGCGTGCAAACGAGCGCGGATACATTGGCGTGGGATGTTGGAATCGCGAAAAGTATCGCGAGAGGATAAAAAGTAGTGAGCAAGGTTATCCTTATGCTATCCCTTCTCTTTCTCTCTCAATGTCGATACACTCAACATATTAGAATTGACAAAGAAATTTCGATATTCTGCAGACACTTTAACAAATGTCACAAAACGAGTTAAAGAGTTTGATTTTTTTTTCTTTTAAGTCAATATGATACACTGAGAGAAATGTTTTGTAAAATTAACCAAAGTTTGGTTGATTAGTGATCAAATGAATTTTATAGTGATAGTTACTAAATACAATAGATAGTTGTTTTGACCAAACAATTTGTAGTCTTAACCAAATAATTATTTTCATACAACAAATTACAAAAAGTTTTTGGTTTTTTTGTTAAATGTAACAAAGTTTTTGGTATCAGTAACTATAAAATTCATTTGATTACTATACTACCAAACGATTTCTCTCAGTGTATAACGTACCAAATAATTGATTCATCTATATAAGTCATTTTAGAATTAATTTTTTTCGAATTACAAGTATTCGAATTTTTTAAATTACAGAAAATGCACGAAACAATATCCAGAATTTTAGTTCATACAGTTTATACATTTTATTGCCGTGACTCCAATCTTTTGTCTACGTGTCGCTTAAAGTAGGTCGTGTAATTGCAGCCATGTTAGGAGAGGTGTTCAATTTAACCCGCCGTGATATTCCGAGGATTCCGTGCCGCCTTTATTGAAGCAGATTTGCGCGCTATTGTATGACGACGCGCGCACACATTTATACATTTGACACACACATGCACACGCGCATGCAGAAATACAGAATACAGAGTCAGGCGAAAGCAGGTGGTTTGAGTGATCGTGACGAATAGGGTGGCACCCGGAAGAAGGTTAGCCGCGAAGATGGAAGTAGGGTGGAAGAGAGCCGTCGGTGGAAAATGAACCGAGGCGATATGCACGTGTGTGTGTGTCTGTGCAAAAGGGGACGATGTAGATATAGCTGGCTTTGACGTAAGCGGAAATACCGGAAGTACCGCGTGGTGGAACGCGCACAGGTTTCTTGCACGGATTGGTCGCGATTTCGCGACCAATCGATCGCATCGTGCGGTCGATTTCTTTCGTTCACCGTGACGGCGCGATTGCGAAAGAAACGAGTTACGTGATAAGATATTATTGCAACAATATTATTGAAGCTATTTCCTGCAGGATATATTACTGGCAAACACCACGTTACTAATATTTGATCGTAAGCAACATGATGTTGTTGGATTTAATGAAGAAGGGCTTATTCAATCTTAAAAGAACGAAGGCAAAATCAGTGATGTTTACGCAAAGGGTTTACCCGTGAATTGATACTCGTCCAGATAAAATCTCCCGTCGTTATTTCGACGTAGGTGGTCGCGCGTACTCTCGCTGCCATAAACCACACTTGGGAGGTCCGGGGATGAGGTGGAGGAAAAAGGGATGGAAGCAGGAGGCGGCGCGTCGGGGGTGTTTGCGTGCAAACGAGCGGCGGCGAGCTTAGGAGGTGAAAATCCGACGGGAACACGGCGCCGTCGCCATGATTATCGATCCCTGCCAAGTTCCGACGGTCGCTGCCAAAGCTTTCGTTCCGGCGACGAGGACGAGGGCGACGCGGAGGGTCGTCGACGAGAGGAGAGGGATCCAGACTCCGGAGGTATCCGAGAGAGAGTGGCAGAAAGGTGGAAGGAGCAAGTTGAGCCGTAACGCGGGGGATGGGGGTGAATCGATGACGTATGCGGAAGTAGGAAGCGCAAGGGACTCGCGCTCAATTTCCGGCATTCCCTGGCGAACGACCAGGAAGGGCCGGAGGGCGGTTGAAAACTCCCTTGACGCGAGGGTTTCGCGCCCTCTTCTCTGTCTTCCCACCTTCTCGCTCTTTTCTCACTCCTTTGCGCGCGTCGCCGCGTCGTGCGACCAATAAAGCCACCCTTTACTTCAGAAACCGCTCGCGTTAACCGAGAATTGTAAGGTCTTTGAAAAACTCGACAAAGTTATAAAAAGATTAAATTAGCAAGTTCGTATGGCTTAAAAAGAAACACTTTGATTACGCCGATAATTATCTCTAAACTATTTATCGCAGATTCTTGTCACAGCACTGAGAAGTGTTCTCAAGATATAAATTTAAGGACATAAAAATGTCTTTTTTATAGAAAAAAAAATGTTCACTTTTTGTTATTATTGTTATTAGATTAAGTTACATAAAAGTTATTCGCTGTAGTACGGAATTATCGCGCGTTCGTTCTCACCGCTTCATTTTGGCGATGTAATTTCTCTACTCAGAAAAAGTAATCTTGGAGAAGAAGTAAAGCAAATCTCGTGCGGGCACACCTTCCTCGTTTGAGATACGAGGTCTGCTCGATCAAATCCACTTCATTTTCGATAACGACCGCGATTCTCGGAAGAGTAACCCTCGGGAAGAGCATCGAAGGATAGAAATCGAAAGGGCGAAGGAGCGATGGAAAGACAACGGTATACGAAGCGAGAACTCTGCTCTCGCACGAATAATGAGAGTTTAATTCGATGAATTGCCGTGCCGAAGTTATGGTTAACCCGAGAACGATTGGTTGCGGTTTGATTGACCAATCTGGTTTAAATTCTTGATAATAAGAGCGATTTAAATTTCTACGTGTGCATTTCTTGCTTTCCTTTCCAAGAATATAAGATTGCAAAATATTTTTTTAAAAGAAATTTAATTATATTGCATAACTAAACGCTTTTAAGATAGATGACTGTGTCGTGTCATGTCATGTTAACAAATTCATATGATCTTTAATAAAAATCACATATTAATTGTAAATTGATTCATCTAGGGTCTACTTGTTCTACTTAGTTTATTTTAAATCTATCCATGTTAGATTAAATGCGTGCAGAAACGGTAAAAAAATAGCTCGGCTATCTTCCCGAAGAAATCTCTCGTGAAAGCAGATATTGCAAATTTGCTTCGTTAAGCCGAGTTTCGATCACATCATCTCTACACAAATCGTTTGAAACTTAGAACATCCGTAGGGAGGCACCTTATCTGTGTGTCCGTCGAGCAGAGAGAAAGATGAGAAGAGAGAGAAGGATAAAAAGAGAGAGAGAGAGAGAGAGAGAAAGAGGGGAGGTAGGACGAAGGAAGGCGAGAGGTTTTCCGAAGGTTATCTCTCGCACCAGAGGCCGCCGCGCGGAGGCAATTTCCGGGTTGGCTAGAACTTGCTTCCGGCTTCTAAAACTGCCTGTAGCGCTTTAACACCCCCGGCACCCTCCCGGAGAGACGAAAATCAATGAAGGCCCACGATTTAACCCGAGCTGCGGCGCGTCAGTCCGCATTCCGCGGTCGAATGTTGCAAACCCCGAGATATTATAAAACAGAGAAAATTTATTATAAAACTGCGATTTACTCTTAAATTAAAAAATTTTCTCATCTTCTAGCAAGCAAGAATTACTCGTATGTCGCATGCATCGCAAAGAATTTATTATAAACGTGCAGAAAGAGATAATAAAAAGTCTAAAGTAAGTTCTATTAATTATGTAAGACACAACGATCGAATTTAGGAGATGGCTATTTTAAATTACTTTTAATGCATTTCGTTAATATTAAAGCTAAACTGTATTTACCACACTCCATTTCATTTGCATTCGGATTTTCAATTAACCAGTGCAATCTCAATTTCACACTTCATCAATACTTGGCTACAAACGTGCTTCCGCTGAAGCGAAAATACCAAATCTGCTGGACATCGTCGATAGACACCGTCAATCCGCATGAAAATTCGACGAAGATTTACGAGAAAGCGAGTTTGTAATCTCGGATTTGGACGTAATTCGGAAAAAACGAGAGCGCAGGATATCGTAAACCTGTAAACCTGTAAACCTCGTAAACTACTCTTTTTCGTCAAACTTGAAATACACGGGTGCTTTGTGACGCGTGCGAGATTGTGTTTGAGAATATTGGCTGAGAGGTCATTACGTAAGCATCGAGTAGCTCTGCGTAACCTCCGCTGATCGCGAGCGAGCGAGTGCCAACGAATGGGCAATTAACTGCAATTAGGGGGGCTAGCCTACTTCCTAAACGGAGTCGAACCGAAAACTCTCTTGAGTTCTACATTAGCTTTCTCAACGCTTCGCAGTTCTCCACGTGATTGGCGCGATTGAAGAAAAATTTACAACGATAACAAATCATTTATCGATACTATCTGTTTGATCTAACATTCATCTGTATATCTAAATTCATTCATGTGATAAATTCATTCGTGTGATTATCCAGCAACAGTGATTTGATAATTTTCAATTTACTGATGTTCCTTAGGTAAATGATATTTGTAATATTTAATTGACATTACACGTAATATTGTATATAAAATGGAGGTAAAAAAGAAATTGCTAACGACATAATAAATATCTCAGTTAGGTGTTACGTAAATTAGTGATATCGACAAAAAATATCTAGATATAGGGCAGAGTTCTCAAGTTGTACCTACATACTTTAGATCGTTGAAAGCTACACAGAAATTATGAATATAATTTCATAATTTACACAACCTGACATCCACATTCGATAATCCACTGAGCCGAAATAAACTTTGTCGATGGAAACTCGCTTTTCCTTCTTGTTCTCTCTCTCTCTTCATCGTTCTAGCGAGCACCGAGCGGCGGTCGAGCGAGCACCCGCTTGAAAATAACTTCTCGCCCAATTACGCGACGACCTCTTTCGAGCCCGGCACGGCGCGTCCGAGTCTCGACCGGAGGAAGATTCGTCGGGCCTGTTCGCGAGCCCGAACTCTCTAATTGAGATCATTTCGGCTCGGTTTGCGCCAATTTAGAGATAACCGCAAAAGTTTTGACCAGCCCGGTACGACCCGCTCGGTTCGGCGGCTCTGCGAAATCGGTGAAATCATGTGCATCCTCGTGCCGTCGCGACGTCACCCCCTCCTCCCCCGCGCGTTT
>QKQZ01052453.1:0-11944 GCA_003595255.1 Solenopsis fugax
AATTTGTATGGTTGTCCCCTTATAGTTGTCACCACTACAATTTTTTCTCTCAGTGTAGCAAAGTGTCTGATCGTTTAATGAACTAACAAAAACAAGAAGTGGAATTGGCGTATCAAGAAACGTTTGAAGAGCGTAATCTTCTTGCTGATGTAATCGCGATCAGGGTAATTGATAGAAGAACTGATTAGCCATTTCTTACATTTGTAATACGACTAATGCGTTATAATACGACTTTCTCGACGAAACATTATGACTTCATAACGCGACGCGGGGAAATAAGTTGCGTGGCATCGCGTATATTCCGCTGGATCACGCATCCGACATTCCTGCCGCGTGTTTCGTTCGCTGTCGATAAATCAACTCGGCCGTACAGATCCAGATTTTACGACTTTTTGCGAAAAGCACGGGCAGCGGCCGGTGCACTTATGCGCGACTGCCGAACGGTTTTTCCTCACGACGCGACGGCGACGGGCAGAAGGGCATCACGTCATTTCGTGCTCTCGTAAAGATGAGCGGCTCGGATGACGCGTGCGCATAGATGCACGTCGCGATTAATATCGCGGCAAGTTACAAAATGACTAATCGTTTCGTACAAACGATCGAACTGTCACGACCGTGGCCGCAATCAAGATAGCCGGCCATTAACTATCTTATGACAAAGGTAATGACGCTAATAATTCTTTGCGGAGCTTATACAAGATATCGATCTCACTTCTGTATGACTCTCCCGCCAATAAGAGGGGCAAATCGAAGGGCATTATCGCGCGATAGTAACAATGCGGCCTATAGGTAATTCCGTCAGGATTTGTCCATTCATTCCGCAACGCATTCAGCCTCACGTCAATCCCGTATGCACCTTCGATACCGCGGCAACCAATTTTCCATTGAACCGCTTAATACCCGTTCTATTGACGCCTCCTTCTGCGTGACTTTACACATGTGGCACACAGAATTGCATAATATTATTTTTGCTTCCATTTAACCTTGGAATATTCTCACTACAATTGCTAAAAATGTTTCACCTGTGAAGAAAATTAGTCGACCATTTGAGGATTAGCTATTTTACAAGCTGAGATATTACTCTTAGGCGCTCCGAAAGCCGCTTTCGACCGATTTTCCGTTCTCATCCGCGAGGCACGCGAAAATCCGTCAGGGAAAGCCCTCGAGAGCAACGTCGCTGCGAGATCGCCCTTGGTGTTCTTGCGAAACGCGCAATGGCGGTTCCAAGAAGCGTACAGGCTGGTGGGTGGTCTCCATTCAGAGATGTTTATGGCTGTGTCGTAGCAAAGTGGCTGCACGCCACGGAGTCCGTGCGAGAGGGCCGCGCTCCTCTTCGTAGCGTCCAACGGGTCGAAGACCCTACGTTCGTCAGATTCACCCGGGACCCTTCGCCTCGTATCGACACGGGCACCCCGGCGACCTCGTCGGGCGTACGTGGGCCTCGGGAACACGAACCGTGTATAAGATGTTTACTCCGTCCCTATCTTTTTCTTGTATTCCGTTCAAATGATTTATAACGATTTGTCATTCCGTTGAGCGTCCCGCTCTTTCTCTACTTATAGATAACTGATGTACACTTCGTTCCATCGAGTTTTCATTTTACGTACGTCAGACTTACTACGTTACGCGGCGTGCCAGGTGTGGTTCTCGTGAAACCTCGATAACGTCCCGGCGATATTAAACGATATTCTAATCGGCCCATCGACGCCCCTGGCCATCCTTGCACGTAATATCCTCCTCATAACGGGACACCGAGTACTTCTGTTCCTCGATAGCTGACGATCAGCGTCGATAAATCGCCGTGGCGTCGACGAAGTCACGACGGAGCTCGCTCGCGGAGTACTGAGATGCGCGATGAACGGCTCGGAGCTTTGCTAAACAAATATTGATTCTGGCATATCCGATAAAACGTAATGCATTACATATTCATATACATCGATATACGTATGCATAACTATACCCCTTAATCAATACTACATATTATTACTGTATATTAATTTCAAATTGACTCTTTAACTGAAACACAACGTATAATGTTTTACATATCTATGTATGTTAATGTATAGATATAACTATACGTCGACATAATTATACACTTTAATTATGATGCAAATTATTACTGTATACGGAAAGAACAATTTTACTGCAGTATCTAAAAATTTAGCTGGATACAAATCGGAAAATAATTTTATATTGAATCATTAAAATAATTATGTAGAACGCTCATAATATTGCTGCAAAGTTTGCCATTCATTCTTCTTTAATAAAAAAATTTATATTGGTGTATGAGATAGTTGCTAGAATGTCAAAACTCTTTTGAATTATTGTCCAACATAATTATTTTCTGATCTGCATTTCGTTCTTTCCGTATGTACATCAATGTTTCGAATTAATTTTTTCTTAACTAAAATAATGAGATATCAGTAGAGGTTGCCATATCAGCAATGAGAATAAAAAAAAAACAACAAGCCTTACATCTTTGCCTCTCGCTCTTTATCGTATTTACACTGTCATCGACGCATTTCACTCGAGCATGAAGTACAATCGTCCTCGGAGTGCTTGACACCGCATAAACAAGCGTGCAACAGAGAGTTCGACGCGGATAGCTCGTGTGGCTGCGACCTCCTTCGATTGCACATTCTCCAATCCAAAAGTATCGTGCACGCGAGTGCCATTTTGAATTTCATCCGAACCGGCGTTTTGCAGCGATATTCGCGCTTTAGCGACCGCAAATTTCACTTACGCTCTTCCGCTTCCTCATCGCATCCTTGAGACAGAGGGAGGCTCTATGAATAATTCACGCCGTACCCGTCCGGCCTACGCCACGTTCCCGTAAATCCGTATCCGTATTATTACATACTAGAGCAATCTTCACGCGCCACCGGGAGCCGCCGGTGAATTCTCCGTGCATCGACGGAAAGTTTAGTCGCGCTTCACCTTAGTGTGCTCGCTGATTTACTCGTAAAACACCGCCAACGAGGGGCTTAAACGCGAGCGATCGGCTTCGATATACTTTGCCTGGATGTACGGGAATCGAGCTATTCGCATGGAAACATCGTAACATCGGTGTTCACCTATCCGCGAGCTATCCTAAGTAAAATGTTTCCTGGAGTCGTAGCTGCACGTTTTTTAAGACACGCTCTTTAAGCTTAACACGTGCGTATTGTCTACTAAATTGCTGATGAATAACAAACACCTATTTGCGATATCTTTAGAGAAACACGTGCCTTGTGAAAGGATTTTAAATATTGGAGAGAGTTGCTGAAGGCGACCTGGACGCCTAAATTGTATAACTGATCAATATTTTATACGTAATATAATCAATATTTTTTACTTAAATAAGCAACATTTTATAACAATAGTATGAAATAAATGAGAAATGAGTACATACATAGACAAAAATGTGGCAAATTACTCTTGTTTTGTACGTGCTGATAACACCTAAAAAATCAGACACAACTGATAATTAATTTTTGATCTATTTATATAGCTAATAATAACGTAATCGTTCAATTTTGTACTGAATTGTTTTATATTTTTATAAAAGAAAAATTTTTTGTAGAATATTTTACTTTTATTGTATATACATATTTGCAATTATAAAAATTATAAATTGATATTTTTATAAAACTTATCAAGTATTTTAAATCATACCACAAATTATTATAATAAACAATATTAATGTAAGACGGATAAATGATGGTAGTAAAATAATAATTGATATATGAATAAAAACATGTTAACTGCAAAGATAAATTCAAGCTAGTTTCACTTCAATATTCTTATCTCTTTATTATTATTTATTAGTTATTAAATTTGTTTTCGATAAATTATTAAAAGAAGTATTAATTACTGATTCCATATATTTTTAATTATTTTAATCCATAAATTCGATATTTTTAAAGGCGATTTAGGAAACTCAAATATGGTTTAGACGGTTGTCTACCTTTTCATACCTTTTGCAACATATTGCAAAAAGGCTTATAATAAATAAATTTTTTATTGGTGAAAGAGAAATTAAATATTGTAGTAATGGGTTGTTGAAACGTCAAGCTACAATTTCCAACATTAATTTGCATACAAATCAATACGAAATATAATATGTAATAAAAAAATAACTTAAGTGGTGATTTACGCATGCAGCAATTCTCCCCTAGTTCAGAGTCGATTGGCAAATGCATCTTTTGGTTTTATTTTTCTTAATTATTTTTATCATCGAACGCACGCGCGACAATCATACATCAATCAGGTAGAACACGGTTAAACATAAAATCCTCTTTCTCGTTCTCGATTTGTGATAATTACGCATCGACAAACTCGTCTAATTTATATGCTAACTACAGACGAGCGCGTCATAAAAACTAATTGACAGGCGAGCGGTAATTTATTATCTCGTCGCGTTTGGAAGCTCATTTCGTCCAAGTATGATTTACTGAACGTGATCGGCAGTGTTCTTCGGCGAGGCGCGCCCGTGACGAGATTATCATCGCGAACTTCGATCTCATTAGGACCGTTCGACCGGATGTACGGCGGGCGTCAAGGTTTTTCGGCCCGACTCCGTCCGTGACACGTTCCCTTAAGTAGTAACGCCAATTATTGCCCTTCCGCAAAGAGATACGCCTCCGATTTACTGTCCGACCTTCCTCTACCTCCGCCAGTCACATCCCTCTTTCAACACCTCCTTTTTTTAAATCCACTTTTACGACGGACGCTGCCCAGGCTATTTATCCCGTCGCATGCTTCGTTCCTTCTCACCGACCGCATTAGCATCGCTCTTCCAAACCACTCATGACTCGATTTGGTTAACCCAAACGCGTATCGTGTTATATTACATTTTACTGCAAATAATTGACAAAATATAGAATTATTTCATACGATAAATATTGCAAGAATTGCATTAAAAAAAAACATTTAATTCCCTGACAAATGTTCAAATATTTACGCTTTTTTATTCATTCTTCTGTAATCTTATTTGTATCAAACTCGAAGATTCATCTGGGCCAAAGACTTCAAAAGTGAGCTGTAATTTTTCAGAGCTATCATCTTGCTTTTATAAAATTTTTCCTTTCTGAATTGATGAGCGTATTGTTCTCTATCTGCAACTACTATTTTTTTTTTTTTTAATACAAACTCGAAATGTCGCTGAAAGACACAAGCGAGTGTAAGCATGTAAATTGCAGCAAAAGCCACCCAATTGTCCACCCGCGCTTGTCGATCTCCGAGGTGCAGGAAGAATTCGACCGCGGATGATGCCGTTACTTCATGGAATGCGTACGCGCCAGTCGGGAGACTCGTGCATGCGTTGCTGGAATACCTCGGTGCGCGTGTAGTGATTCGTCGTTGGTGCAACCGGTAGCGGCCCTTCGGACCTTGAAGCATTTCGTAATAACTGAAACTGTACACGCGCTTCCCTGACGGCGGCGGTAGTTCTAGCCTCTCGAGATAAATCTCTTTAATTGCGACAACTCGAACAATTAGACAATTTACCGTATTGACTATCGCACAATGAAGTGTAATTGGGAAAAAAAAATTATCTTTATTAAAACGCTCGCGTAGATGGTACTGTCGGTGTCGGTATTATTTTTTGTTTTTTATAAAAGCTCGGAGAATTTGGTTTCTATTCTTTAATTATCCACCATTGCAATAGCAGCATGTTGGATGGGAAAAAAATTTCTGGGCTAATAAATGCCGACGTGTCTTCCAATCGGATACATAGGCGCGCGTATCGGCGATTCGACGGGCTTATCAATCATCCGTCGTTCGCGCACCAGCGAGGCTTTGTAAGAACCTTGCTGGAGGAGGACCTATTGACGCGTATAAGTACAGAGAGAAACATATAAAATGCACGGGTTATTGTCGCCGGGCCTCTTGCCGACAGCTGCTCATTAGTTGTTGCCAGCCGCGCGGAGGTGAACCAGTCGAACCTACATGCACGAGCGCACACATGTTCAAATGCATACGTATGCAGCATACAAGACATACGTCTAAATATCTACGTGGCACGTATGCAAGCTATATTTTTATCACACGCGGGATGTAAAAACGTAGATATTGTGACATTCCAATTATTTAAGCATTAAAAACTTGTTTTTCAAGTTCCTAATTTTTTTTTTTTTATATTAATGTAAAATGCGATGCTTAATTTAAAAATATAAATGGATATAATAATATTATAAACATAATGAAATAATAGGTGAAAGCACGTGTTTTTGAAAAATTATTTCTTTAAAAGTTTAAAGAAGAATGCATTCTTGAACATATATTTATGTGACTCTCCTGCGCATCATTTCTCGAAGCGTATGACAAAGTCTGCAAAAGCATTGCCCGCCTCTTCAAGGTGTACGCTGTACGTACAGACATACGCATTCGTATTCGTATAAGTACGGTAAGGTGTGCATACGCACAGGCAGGCACGCACGCGTGCGCTTTGTCGGGCCAACGTGGTCGAGCGAGCAAGTACCGGAGTCAAGAAAGGCAAGCAAAGGCAAAGTAAAGGGACAAACCACGCCTTACGCCGCCTTGGCAGTGGAGAGAATTCGCCTTCGCCTCCGTTTCTCCGTCTCACCTCTCGCCTCCGGCATAACTAATATATCGACGGCTACCTTCCCCTCCGCCGCTCGCCCCTCGCTCGTGGAGAGCCCGCTCGTTCGCGTCGATTCGCGATTCGCGTGATCTCTCGCCGGTGTCTGTGAACTATCGAGGAGATAGCCAGATGCGCCTTTTCGCTCGCGAGCGCATCAAGTGCCGACGATACGTCGTTCTTCGTAGCACACAAATTATACTATGAAACATGTACACATTTTAGCAGTCAAGGATTCTTTTGTCGTATTTTTATATATTGAAATTGTTGTAAATATTGTTTTTTTTTTCTGTATCAAACGCAAAATTACCGCAGCTATATAGAGATGCTAAAGTAGTTAATTATTAATATGTTAAATTTGCAATGATGCAAATATTGAAGTAATTATCATAAGATAATCCTTTACAAACTATTCGGCAATAAATTGTCAGATCTATCTCAAGCGAGGTATCACTGGGTTACTGGAAAATTTTCCAGGCCAGCAAGCAGGGCAAGCGTAAGGCGTTACTTCTTCATTATTGCTTTACGACGCATCGTTGGCGTAAAATTAGTTTCGTTCGCGAGTAGTGTTCGCTTTCTATATTCGCTCTTGTTAACGACAGACTTATTAGCATTTCGTACGGATGTTCTCATTGCCTTATAATTTGTTAATTTGAAAATCAAAATCAGGTTGGTAAACGAGTACGTTTGTTCCGTATTATTAACCATGATAGCGGTTAATTAAAGAAATTTTCAAATATAAATTTTTAAATAGATTCAGTCCTTGTAATTAAAAGTAAAGTACACGATAAAATGATAAAACAGTACGATAAAATTAACAGAATCAAAATTTCACAAAGCGTTGATTACTTCAAGATTTCTAGTGATATTTTAAAAATTGTAATTGTTCTGTTTTTATTCATTAAATAAATTCAGATTTTGCGCATCTTTTATGCGTAGTAACTACGGGCAAAGTGGTGTTACATCTTGATTGTGATTCTCGGTAGTTTTACTTTTTCAGTTACTAGACAGAAGTAATAAAACTGTTTAGTAACTATTAAAAAAATGCATGAAATTTCTACTAAGATATCCATGCATATTAATCATAATCACGTAGTCACATAAGATTTTCTTTCCATACTTCCGTCAAGATTTTTCAAATAATCTTACGATCATATATATTTGAAAAACCTTGACGGAAGTATGGAAAGAAAATCTTATTGATCGTAGAAATCCGTAAAAGTCCTGCACGCTTCGCAGACGGTAATTCTGATCCAAGCGAATCCTTCCTGGCGGTCAGAATGTCACTAGGTTATTAGAAAGTTTTCCAGACGAGTAAGCGTAGCAGTAAGCGTTACTACTCTACTGCTTGTGAGATCGAATCGGCTGTTTGCATCGCGTAACGTTTTACCAGCCTCGGCGCTATACCGTTTACTGTAAATTTCATAATGAAAGCATTTAGAAATCCTATCATTTACGCTCTCACATTTAAAATTTTTTCGCGAGTTATTTATTTCAATCGAGATACGAAGCTCAGTCCTCTATTATTCTTCTGTCTTCACGAATCGTTATTAATATCTATCACAATAATATCTTTCTATAATCATTAATTTTATATATAATTATATTTTCATGTATAATAAATTATATTTGTAATCTTAGAAATCTGAAATAAGTCTGTGAAATGTCTCATTGCATTTTCTACTAAATTAATTGCATTAGCTTACTCGTATATAAGCAAGAATAGATTAAATAAAAATAATTGTGATGTTAAGAAGCAGCAGTGAATATCATAAATTATATTGCTTGAAAAGAAACTTTTTTTTTTCTGCATTTACATATTAATAGAATTTCTCGAATCGCTTTGAAAATCAGTATGCACGTCTCACGTGGCTTATTCTTACATCCGGCGGGCCGAACGAGTACAGATAGGATCCTTCGCTTCGACATAATGCGATGCTACAGTTACACGCGTGGAAGGCGAGTGGAAGGCAAACGCACATCGGCAGCAACGTGAGAAAGAAAGAGCGAGAAATAGTAAGGGAGAAGAAAAAAAAGAGAGACAAGCAACACCGTTAGCAGCGAGCACGTTTCTTTAGCGCAGGAGAAAAAAGAACAGTTCGATCATCTGGTTCGACGAACTTAACGAGCGTACGCTTTCGTATCGAAAAGACGGAAGAGAATGTCATTCGACGATTAGAGAACCCATTTTCCAGTTTCGTTTTTATTTACTCCTATGTTTGCTCGTAATGAAAGTTGCAGAATGGATTTTTAAAAGAGTGCAATAAGATTAGGAAGATTTAAAATATAAGGATTTATACTTTATATCCTTATAAGATATAATAATTAAAATGTATAGAATACATTTTTAATACACTGAAAAAAGTCTAGTTATAACTACCAAATGTATAGTGAAATAGTATCAATTAAATATTTTGTCAATAGAACCAAAAATAATTTTATTTTATTAAATGTTTAGTAAGTATTATCAAATCTGATATAAGTTACTAAATATTTAGAAAAGTAAAATTATTTTTGGTTACATTGACCAAATATTTAGTAAGTATTATCAAATCAGGTATAAGTTATTAAATATTTAGAAAAGTAAAATTATTTTTGGTTACATTGACCAATTGACCATTGACCATTTGGTAGTTATAACCAGTCTTTTTTTTCAGTGTAGTAAAAATATACAAGATACATAGAATAAAATAATATCTCATAAAAATATAAAATTAAACTATCTCTTTGTTTTTTTCTCTCTCATACAGAATGCGTTCAATGACGAATTAAGATATGGATAGTAGAGGCATTACGTCAAACACTAAATTGGCAACGCGACGACTCGAGCATCACAGCCGGTACTCCATTTCCTCTGCGAACGAGTCCGCGCTTTAACATTTAACTCGGCGGGGCTCGGCGGGCACAATTGACTCTCTCGACGGGCGACTCGCGGTATTTTGCATCGTCGATCTAACCGGCGATCGGCGTTCCACGATCTGTCCGAACGTGAGAGAGGATAACGATAACGGGAGTGCACGCCTGGGAAAACGATCCGCGCCGCGTCCGTCCGTCTTCCGTGAGACGTAAGCGTGCCTCGCGTTGCACATCGCTCGCTCGCTCGCTCACTCGCGCGCGTTGCGCTCTCGGCGGCGTAATGCAACGACGATACCCGCGTCGCATCAAGGTCCTACACGGAGAGAGATGTGGCGCCCGTATTATTTATTTCCGTGAGCCATGCGGGTGTACCGATTAAACGACGATTTCAAGATCCGTATGCGTGGCTCTACGAATAACTCCGTCGTAGCTCACTCGCCGAGCGAACTTTATATGCCGAAAGAGAGAGAGAGAGAGAGAGAGAGAGGAGGTAAGAAAAAGAGAGAAATACCTCGCAGCCAAGTAATCGCGATACCGGTCCAGCGATCGTTACTTTCTGCACACTCGTCGTGGCAATTAACCGCCGTAATAACGATTTTTGTCCGGTCGCGTAATGCCCGAGCGCGGGCAAACACCATTACGGGTGGTGCATTGCCTCGACGCGGCGCGACAAAAATCATAATGGAGCGTCTCGCATGTAATTATGATTTGTTACGAAGTTTCGAATGGCTCTATAACGTTTGACGAAGGGGGGAAACACGATGGTTACGGTAGAAATACTGTTGTTTTCTGTGTGCCCTCTCTCGATGTCGTTTCAAACGCTTTTTACCACCTCGCTGTACGCAAACAACGAAAGTATGCATTACACGCCTTTAAAAGCCGTATTAGCAAAGACTCGTATGGGAAATCGCCCGACATTGCCCCCCTCCTTCGGCTCCGACCTTCGTAGCTAATGGCATCGTTAAAATAAAGAACAAACATCGCGAGCCAGAGAGTGGACGTGCTGCGAAATAATACGATTTCATAAAAATGCACAACATATGCACCAATTTATTTAGGGATTATCACTTGTATATATGACAAGCATAAAGGTGAGAGAGGTAACCATTTTTGGTTTCAGCCGGTCTTGGTACGTAGTAATAATTTTTGTGTGAATTTTACAATTTCTCCAGCTTATGCAAATTGCGTCCCGCATATTCGTTGGTCTTGAAACACAGTCTTAAACTGAAACCGGAATATGTAATAACACAAAATTAAATTGACAAGTAATAATACCGATACTAGTGAGCATCATCTTAGAATTTATTGCGAAAGAGATCACCGCACAACGAAGTTCGTTTTTTAAGAAAAAGTGTTCCAATAAATTGATTACTATATCAGTAATTGATGATATTTCCTGTTACTGATGTAGTATCATCCGTTACTGATACAGTTAATCAGTTTATTGGAATACTTAGAGATGGTATATGTGATGATATTTGTAAAAACAAAAAATTATTGAAAGAACATTTTTAATAATTTCTGATTTCTTTTTCAGTTGACATATAAATAAATGTAATAATATTAAATTGAATTTTGATCGATGAAAATGTCAATATTCTTAAACATTTGTACAATGTTCTATTACATTTAAAATTAGATGCTTTATGTTGTACATATCTAATTTATTAAAAGTCATGTCGTTTTGTTTTCTGTGTAAATAAAAGTTTTTGCTTTGTATGAAAAAATGCTTTTCATTTACATAAAGGAAAAACGACATGATTTTTTTTTGCCAATCTAATAGTTGCTCGCTAGCATCAGTATTATTAAGTTGCTTGTCAATTTAATTTGTTGTTCCGGCTTTAGTTTTAATATAACCATATTTCAAGACCGACGAATATGAAGTGTGCATAACCTTCTCATGCATAAACTGAAAATTGTAAAATTCATACAAAAATTATTATTAATTAAAAATGGCTTCCTTATCTTCATGTTTGACATTTTGATCGATCAAAATTCACTTAATAATATTTGTATGATTTTATCGAAAAAGGAAAAGCATTATGACGCAAATCGAAAATAAGCATAACGTAATTAAAAATAACAATGAATAATGGACCGTCCGCGTCATCGTCAAAATTCGTCGATCCACCATTTACCCTTGGCTCGGTTCTTTCGATGCCAATGAACGCCGCGCCCGTGTTCAATAATCGCGCCCGCGTACGATATCCGCGGCGCGACGTTACAGCGGCTCGTTCGACGATGTAACGACGAAAAGAGCGGTTAAGCTTCTCCCCTCTCGGCGCAGCGCGCGGCAAAACCCGTAGGACAGAAACGAGCGCTATAGGCCGGGGTCCGCCGAGCGGCGGTTAGCCTGAAGGCAACGGCACGATGAGCGATGGATCGGAACGATTCGGGAACAGTACAATCCGGGGAGGGATGCCGGATAGCAGCCGGAATAATCCCGAAGCCGCGGTACGAAAGCTCGAGGGATGGTTAATCGGTCGATCGATTAATTGGCGGTTCGCG
>QKQZ01052455.1:0-21831 GCA_003595255.1 Solenopsis fugax
AATATACAAGGACGTATATACAATGTATATACTATGTATATCATAATGTTTTGTGGGAATTATTCGTCTCAAAGAGCAGCTCGAGTGATAAATTATTCGTTCACCAATGTCGATGCTTGAAGATAATGACAACACAGTAATTGCTTCAGCCGATGTAGGCTTTCCTAGAAGTGGAACTATTATAGCTGATATTCGACCTTATACGACCTTACGCGATTTGCCGCCTATTCAAGTTTTGAGCAAGAAATCAATAAAAAAAAACGAAGGTGATGACTAGAGGAAATTATGCAAAAAATGTGATCACTACTAAACGTCAGTAATTAGTCTGAAAGTATTCTTCATACGTTAAGGAACGTACACACTCGAAGCTATTCTTATATTTTCGCTAATCTGCCAATTTAAAATTATTTTCACGATTATTTGCATGCTAATAAATGTTATTAGCATATTAAGTGAAATATTAAGTTGAATAGCAAATAAATACGGCATTTTGCTAAATAAATTTTAAAAATCGAGGACAGAAAAATATTCATGCAATAATAGAAAATTATTGTAGAGGATTAATTCTGTACTTTTGTACAAGTGCATATACTCTTTATTAAGATTATTAATTAATGTATTTATTATTATCTAAGAATATCATTTATATTTTGTATCATAAAATAATTATAGTTATATAAGTTAGATTATTGACTTTATTTTAATATCTTATAAAAAAATAGCATATAAAAAATAATTAAGTTAATTTATTTTTGATATTTATGTAGCTTATGTTAGAAGAATTGTAGCAATTGTTAAAACAGACGTGTAGAGTGCAATATTTCGTACGTAACAAATGAAATTAAATAAATGCGCAACATAATAAAGTACTAAGTGATGTATTAATTAAATCCTACACATATATAATCTATATCACATATATAATTCACAAAAAATATGTTTTAAACAATAAATTGCAGCACGGAATGATAATGTGCGAAATAGTTTCTAGATGATTACGATATTTAAAAGAAAAACTACACGCATCTTACGCGGTAATTAGTATTGCATTTCTTATTCAAACTTCATATAATGTACGAGGTTACGCTAGTTGACCCCAGTATATTATAATTTTGATTTTTCTCCAAGATCAGCATTATTGAATTTTTCAGCTGTTAATTGTCTTTATTTTTTTTAGTCAAAATATTATTTTTCAACTAAATTATCTGACCACAATAAAATTATTATTTAAAAATCCAATTTATATTTGCCTTTATTTCAAATCAGTGGGGATCATTGACAACTGACGATGACTTTATATATAATAGAAGAAGACCATATCATTTAAAGGGTTAAGTATATTTACAGTGAGAAAAAAGTTGTTAACTTGACTAAATTTTTCAATTTGATTGAATTTTCTTCAGTTCAAGTATTTAAGTTAAATATATATGTAATTAAATTAAATATGTAAATGCTTAAACTGAAGTTCAAGTATTTAACATATTTAAATCAAATACATAAATGGTTGAACTGAAAAAATTGAGTTGAAAAATTTAGTCAAGTTCTTCTTAGTATATGTTATTCTAACCCATTCATCTTAAATTCATAAAATTTTTTATATTTGTAACGTTTTTAACTTAATACGCATACGCAAAAAAGACATTTGCATAAATATCTTACACGGATCCATTATTCCGATCTAAGATAAGCGTTAATTTCTCACCGAGATCACGACGCGCAGCAGCGGAGTCGTAACGCCACACACGACTCCTGCAACACACAAATACGAAATCTAGGTTAGCGCTCAAACGACACAATCAACATTTAAAAAATATAATGTTACTCACCACAGGGTTGTTTCGCCGTTGCCCGATGCCCCCCGGGTCGCCGTCTCAGATCCCGTTAATGCACAACACAATACTCGCGAACGAGAGATTAATTACGATCACGTGCTAATTATCAAAACGCGCGACACTTTGTTGACGGAACTCCCGGCGAAGCGACATCACCACGTAGCGAAAGGGACACACAACCGCGCGAGGATATACATTTCATCGTGGAAGATACAGCCGCGGAAAGCTCGATTCCGAAAGACGTGTGACAAAATCGTGCGACGAGGAGCCGCCGCGATACCGAGCATGAAACGCTCGGCCGGAACAACAAACATTCTTGCGGACAGTGTGAAGGTTACCGTGTGCGCGATTTACCACCGCGAATTCCGTCGCGTTGCAGAGTTTCGTCGGTGTCGTCGATGTCGAACAGATTCTTCTTGCACACACAACTACATCCGCATTTTCGTGTGCAACGTACAGTGCCGTGAATATTCATACGGAATAGCGATCGCCCTGAGACACGCGCGTTAGATCTTTCTCTCTCTCTCTCTCTCTCTTGTGGGGTGGTGTGAAGTTGGCGAGCGTCTCTCGCCGCGAGCCTCATCCATTGCACCGCAGTCCACCGTGCCGCGCCGCAACGTTCACGCCGTTCGTACGCGTATCTTTTCGCGTGACGTCATCGATGTCGCGAGCGGAGTTCTCTTTGCAATTTTTCACATCTAGAAAATTAAAAGTTTGTAAAAACATTTATTTAATATTAAAGAACACATTTTTTTCAAATTAACGTTAAAATAAACGTTAAACATTATCCTTATTAAAATAAACGTTTTTTTTATATGAAATAAAGGGGATTTAAACACATTTTTAACTTTTTTAAAAATGTTTTTCAAATGTTTTAAAAATATTGTTTGCTGGAATGTAAGGAGAAAATGTAAACGAATTTTCAGGAAAATGCATGTACATACAATATGTTGTAATTTAAAATAATCTAAAATAGTATAGAAAAGATCGTAAACTTAATATCTCGCGATTCTACATAAAGATAATTGACAGAATAGTTAAAATTATGCGATTATTGCGCAACTTCATTGTCAATTAAATTATGCAAGCAGTGTGGGAAAAATACAGGTTTAATGTTTTTATAATCTGGTTTTATTGGGGTCAAACTCAAAGTGGAGGAAAATTCCTTAACTTGGCAACTCGGATTCTACGTAAGGTCTGACTGCTCTTTTACAATTTCAAGATAATAATCCCAAATAATAAATATTTTTGAAAATATATTAAAACATTTGAAAAACATTTTTGAAAACATTAAAAATAAAAGTACTCTTTATTTTATTTTGTTTTAATGAAAGGATAATTTCTAACGTCTAGAAAATGTTTATTTCAACATTTGAAAAAAAATGTGTCCTTTAGTATCAAATTAAAAGTTTTTGAAAACATTTATTTAATATTATAGGACAGACTTTTCGAAATGTTGACATAAATTTTTTTTAAACATTAAAAATTATTCTTTCATGAACTTTTTTTTTAATAAAATAAAGGGGGGACTTAACCCATTATTTTGAACGTTTTTAAAAATATTTTTTTCAAATCTTTCAAAAATATTTGTTTGCTACTGAAATATAGTGAGGAAGTGTAAACGAATTTTCAGGAAAATATTGTAATTTTTAAAAATATGTAAAAATAGAAGAAATTGGGAACTTATTATAATATTTCTTGACCAACTCTATGATAACAGAATAATTAAAATTAGCGATTATTGTGCAATTTCATTGCCAAGATGATGCAAGTGTGTGGGAAGGAAATAGAATCTCGTGACTTAGTTTTTATTGAGTTCCCCTACCTTTAACTGTCGATAAGTCGACTTGAGTTGACCTATCGCGCATACTGATGCGCAGACGTAATACACTTAGCGCACAGTGAATAATAATGCGAAGTGTTGTTGAATATATGAAGGTGTTCGATGCATACGTACGAGCGAAAAAGACGCTCATAAAAACGCATTATTATTATTTTTTTTTAATAATCTATTATGACACGTGTACGTATATAGAGATGTGCCTTACCTGCATTTGAAGGTTATAACGTATTATCTGATGCCATTTCCGGGAATCGCGATTGCGTGCGTGACTCGCGATGTATTACGTACGACAACAGTAATTAATTTCGATTCGCAATTATCCAACGCAACCGGTCTAAAGTGCCATGTCTTCTCGATAGACAAGATATTTGAATCGCGTCTGCTAGACGCTACATTAGGTTATTCTCTTCTTTCATCATGATCAACGAAAAAATCGAGATGCATGAGGAGGTTCGTGCTAGAAGGCAATCATGCCGTAGATTTTGGCACAGTCTACCAGAACGCATATCCAGAACGGTAGAGCATTTTTTTTATCGGTAAGTTGCGAAATTTTCGAGTGCCAGAACTGACAAGTGCTGAATGATAACAATGGAGCAACGTCGTTGCAGGCTTGGAGTGCACATCGCCCAAAATCCGTACAAGTGGATGCTCGGATGTTTCGTGATGGTATTAATCTGTATCCTAGGCATGTTACGCTTCCGGATCGAAAAGAATCCTATTAAGCTCTGGGTTCCACCAGATTCCGATTTTGTGACAGATACCGAATGGCTAATGTCACATTCTTTAGAGGCTCTACGAATACAAACATTTATTTTAACTGGCGATAATGTGCTACACCAGCAGTCGCTTATCAAGGTAATAAAGCAAATGGATGATTTATCTCTTGTTTCTCAATTGTCATGCAATTGATTATAACGAGCTCTTAGTAACTCATTCTACATTTTTTTAATCTGTTGCAGTTAAATGACATTACTAAACAAATGATTTCTGTTCGGACACCGGTTGAAAACATTTCTTGGACAGATGTTTGTATGAAGTAAGTATAAAATATGACATTTTTATTAGAGATTTTTATATATATGTTCCATTCTTCTTAAAAAATATGTTTTATTTACACCAGTTGATTCATATCATTATTCTATACATAAATGTATTAATAAGGTAAAAAAATATAACAACTTACTATTTTATATTTTATGTCAAAATATACTAGAATAAAGTGTAAAATCTGTCAAATCTTATTATTGATTTTTTTGACACTTTTACTTCAATACTTTTATATGCTGAATAAACAAAAAATCACATTATGAAAAGACACAATTCCATTTAAAAAAATAATTGACTTGCAGTGATTTTTAAAAATTGATTTTTTTTGAAAATTAATTTATCTCCTTTAGACTATATAACTTTTGTGCAAAACGTTTTTCCATACATTCCAAATTTATATATAATATAAAATTTTAGATGAATTTTATCAAAAGAAAAAATGATCAATTATACTCACAAAAGACATTTTTATTTACAGAATTCCTTTTATCAATGAAGATATGTACAGAGTTAAGAGACAAAGTTCTCTCTTGGAAGACGATTTTTTCGATGATGCTCTCACTGAAGTTAATCAAACATTTGAGCCTTCGGTTCATGTCGATAGTAATATGTATTGCAGCGTAATTGAGAGCTTACCTATGGGCTGCATTTTACTTAGTATTTTGGATATATGGAATTTTGATAGTGCTAAAATTGAAAGAGATTCTATGGAAGAAATTATCACGAAGGTAAATACGATTAAAGTGAGTCCCTCAATGGGTCACGCCGTGAACTTCAGTGATCTTCTGGGAGATGTAACTTTCGATGAAAAAGGTAGAATTATTGCTGCGGCAGCTATAAGGACTCATATGATGGTTCATGTTAATTTTCTCAATGTGGACATGGATAAAATTGGGAATTTGGCAGGAACTGCTGATTGGGTAAGGTGAGTTTACATCAAGGCCTGAATTATATTTCTCAATGTATGATTTTAATATTGAATAAATGTTGTGTGACATTTTTAAGTTTATTATAAATTATTTTATATTTTTCGAAAGAATTGGAAAATAGATTTAAAAAAAGAAAAAAAAGTTAAAATTTATTTTAAAAAATTTTTAATATGATTTAGGCCTTTTTCATTATCATAGCTTATCATAAATGTCATGGATTTGTAAATTTAAAAATAATATATGATATTAATGTATACACATACATATACATACAAGTAACCTATATGTATATTATACATGCATATAGTATACATATATATGGAAAGGTCTTATAGTGCACGTGCGATAGTAGATACACATCCATTCAAATCAGTCATTGCCTAGAAATTTTCTAGTGTCACCAATCAGAAAATTTTATATTAAATTAGTTAATCAGCAATGTGAGCTATTGGATGTCATTCTAAATACATATGTGTATGTCACTCGTGTCGAGACGTGTATACTCTATTCACTGAGAGAAACCTGGATCGGTTTGCGCACATGGATAACATAGTGGGGAGAACGCTGGCTCTGAGCCTATACGGACTATATGAGTGACACACATATGTATTTAGTGAGCAGAGGAGAAGAGAGCTTCTCTTTCAATCAAAAAAGCTTGACGCAAGAGAATTCTAGAAACATTTGGTTTCTTGCTTTTCACAGACTATACATGTTAAAAAATAAGTGAAAACAATTATTAATTCTTAGTTTATACTCATCTTCGGATGAGTTTTTATCCGAGCATTTATCTCAGTGAATAGAGTATAAACTGAGAATTAATAATTGTTTTTGCTTATTTTTCAACATGTATAGAGTCTGTGAAAAGCAAGAAATCAAATGTTTCTGGAATCCTCTTGCCTTGAGCTTTTTTAATTATTAGAAAGATTGAGATTTGTATCTCTTAACACTTGAGATAACAGTACACACCAGTAGCCCTTGTAGACAGAGTGCTCTGTCCTTCTCATATTATATATATATATATATATATCTTAAAGTATTAAAAATATTAATAATTATATTTATTATTGTCTGTTTTTTTATTCGAAATTATATTATTTCTATTGTTATCAATCATAATATAATATTCTTTACTATATTGGCAAAAATTACTCAAAATTTTATTTTAATCAATAACATTAAATTTATGAAATATAAACCAGTTATCTATATTCTATATATAGGCAACAGATGAAGTATTGAAATGGGAATCAGCTTATGTGGAAAATATGAAAAATCTTTCAAATCAACTGCAGAGCAAAAGAAATACAAATAATTCCTTGAATCTTTATTACGTAGCTGGAAGAAGTTTCGGAGATATTTCGAGCACATCCATATTTCAAGATATAGATAAATTGATTATAGGAATTTTTTTAATGTTTTTGTACGTCTTAACAATTTTGTCGAATCACAATTGGGTGGAATGGCGGGTACGTATGGTTATTATAAAAGTGACACTTTCTAAGTGATTTAGTATTTCTATTTAATGAAAGTTCTTCACTTTTCTACAGTTTTGTCTTACTAGTACTGGTCTTTTGTGTGTGGGTGCTGCGTTTATACTTGCGGTGGGGATATGCTCTCTGATCGGAATCCCATACGGTCCAGTGCACACGTCATTGCCATTTTTACTTTTGGGTCTAGGGATAGACGATATTTTTGTATTTAATGCAGCTTGGAAGGAGGTACACACCCATGAATCAAATTTAAATAAGCCACTCACGGAAAGAATCGGTCTTGCGTTAGGTCATGCCGGTTCTGCTATTAGTGTTACTTCGTTTACCGATGTCGTGGCATTCATCATTGGTGCTTCTACAGTATGTACAAAATTATAATATATATGAATATAATATGCATATAAGAATGCAAGAATTAATCAATTGTATGAGAGTAGGTATACTTTTTGTATAAGATTTTTATAACGCGTATGATATCTTTTTTCTAGATATTGCCGTCACTTCAATCATTTTGTATTTATGCTGCAGTTGGCGTATTTGTTACATATTTATTACAAATTACATTTTTTATTGCCTGCTTTACCTTGGATACTCGGAGAATAGAACAAAAAAGAAATGGAATGTTACCATGTATTGTGCATGAAAACTTTACGTCCAAGTCATTTGACGTGAGCAATACAATTTCCTGGAAATTTATAAACTTTCTGTACTCACGGATAGTATTGACTACGCCTGGGAAAATTATTATAGTATTAATTACTCTTATAGTGATGTCTATAAGTATCGTCGGTTCGCTTCAGTTGAAACAATGGTTTGACCTAAAGTGGATGTTACCTAAAGGAACATACTTAAACCAATATATAGAAGTTCAAACACAAGCATTTCCTAATTTAGGATTTGAGGCCTTCGTCATTATGGGAGATGATATTGATTACTCCTCTGAATTTTCTAAGATAATATTTATGACAGAACGCTTACAAAATTCGTCTTTTATAAAAAACATAGAACCTTGGCCGATTGATTTCACGAAATTTGTGTCGACGTATTTCGCCACAGGTTATTCATCATAATATTTATTTGAATCGTTTGTCTTAAAAGTCACGAAAAAATTATAACTTATTTTTGAAAGAAAATATATAATTTTAAATAAATTTATACTCAAAATTTACCTCATTGTATATAAGAATACATATTTATGCAAAACTTTTAAGACAAACAAATCATTTGTCGATTAATTAAATGATTTCATAAATTAATTGAATTCGTATTTCTTTTGTTATTTAGATTTAAAGACTACGAAAATCACGGACGACAAATTCTATCATTATTTATCGAAATTTCTTTTTAGTCGAGCTGGTGGTAAATATCAAAGAAATTTCTTTTTCAAAGAGAAGTTTAGATGCGGTAGAAATGCCCCACGGATTGTAGTCGCAACCATTGATTTCATCTTTAGACAATTTAGGAGTCCTGACAAATGGATTCCAGCGATGGATAACAGTAAACTGTTAACGAGTGAAGCACAAATTCATGGATACGTAACAGTGTGGTGCAAATTGTTTGGACCTTGGACTACCGATAAATTAATCAGTCAGGAAGTGTTGCGAAATGTCATCCTGGCATTAATCTGTGTTATGGGTACCACAGCGTTCCTCATCGCCGAAATGCAGACTTGTTGTTGGATTTTACTCTGTGTACTTCTTACGCTGCTAAATGTGTGCGGCTTCATGTATTTCTGGAGACTTACGATAGACGTAGTGTCCTGCATTGGTGAGTGTGTTTCGTTTTCTTTTCTTCTTCGTAATTCGTGGTTTTGTTATTCTGTTTATGCAAAAGATAGATATATGTACACATATATCTCAATATATAAATAAGAAAAGATAAAATAGAAGAAAAATAAATATAATACAATAAATATCAAGAGTTAATGTAGCCAACTAAATCATGCTATTATAAATAAAGCTTTAAACTTTATATATTAATAACAATATCAAATGTTTTGAACTTGAATTTGGTCATCTTCAGTGATGAACGTGATGAATAAATGGAATCGAAAGTATAGAATTATGTATCATAAAGACATTTATCGCTCGCATGCGGAAATGTTATTCTCGCCGGATGTCCATGAATAATCTATTTATGGAATTGTGCGTGGGTGGACATTCGGCGAGAACAATTCCACATGCAAGTGATAAGTGGTAATCTCTCTTTGATATGTAATTCTATATTTTCGATTCCATTATAGATGTCAAAAGTATATTCTTTAATTAACTAAGTTATAATTAGGAACGTTTCGACTTCACTTAGTCATCATCAGCCTAACTAACAGCCTAAATAATTTTTAAGAATCTAAATAATATCAATATTTAAGAAGATATAAATTCATCGCAACGGTTAGACGCATGTATGGCGAGTTAACATGCATTACATTACATTGGTTGTGAAATCGTTGTTTTTTTTATCGTTGTAGTTTTTCAGATCTTTTATATTATAAATCCGTATTAAAATTATGTATTGTCCTTGAGATGACTAAGTCAAGTCGGAACATTCTTGTTTATAACTTAGTTGACTGTCTATGACTTTTCTATTTTTAGACAAACGAGCGTTTTTTTAATTATTTTTAGTCTTGTTATTAGAAGTTTTTTCTGAGAGGGCAATGTTTAAGATTTTATTTATAGTAGCACGATCTAACTTGACTCATTATGTATGGTATAATACACCAAGAGTAATACCAAGAACAAGACTAAAAATAATTAAAAAAACGCTCGTTTGTCTAAAAATAGAATAATAAGAAAAGTCATAGACGAGTTTTTAGTCAACTAAGTTATAAATAAGAACGTTCCGACTTGACTTAGTCATCTCAAGGACAATACATAATTTTAATACGGATTTATAATATAAAAGATCTGAAAAACTACAACGATAAAAAAAACAACGATTTCACAACCAATGTAATGTAATGCATGTTAACTCGCCATACATGCGTCTAACCGTTGCGATGAATTTATATCTTCTTAAATATTGATATTATTTAGATTCTTAAAAATTATTTAGGCTGTTAGTTAGGCTGATGATGACTAAGTGAAGTCGAAACGTTCCTAATTATAACTTAGTTAATACATCAAGGGTATTACCCTTGATGTATTATATTATATTGATCTTTGAATCTTCTGAATAAATCGAAATATCGTCTCAATTTTTTATAAAATATTTAAATAAGTTTTTTTGTGGATTCATTCATTATTGTGTTATTGCAATGACTTTGCGTTGCGTGAGGCAAGTGAAAAGATATTTATACTACAAGGTCACAAGATCGTGTGCAAAGTATAAATCTGAAAACAAATTTAGTTCCTACTTAATTTTCTTATTCTCTTTCTCTCTCTCTCGTAAGAATAAAAATCTAAATATCATTCTGTTACAATGTAACTCCGTTTATGCGCACTTCTTTATATGAACAAATTCGTGCTCATTTTCGAAAATGCGAATTTTATAGCTATGTTCTTATTATCCAAATTATTTATAATAAGACCCTTCGTGCCCGCGATTTCAGTTTTTTCAACATGAGTTCCTATTATCGACTATTAAGTAGAGAGCTAATGAACCTCTTTTATCTAAATTTCGATTATTGGAACTGTCTTGTCCTCCGACATAAATAGAGTTCTATTGTACATGTTCTATTTTTAGACTACACATGATACTCATAAGTTATTTTCGTTGCCTCGAGTAGATCGTTTAAAGCAAACTTCGAGTATTAATCAAAGAGTGTCGTCGTAGACTCAATAAAAATCCATTTACAGGTCTCGAGCTGGGCGTCGGTTTAAGTGTGGATTATGCTGCACACGTCGCACATGCATTCCTGAATGCTGAGTCGCGAGAAGATGACAATAATGCTCGCAGGACTCGAACATTAATCGCGGTCAGGCACATCGGCGCAGCGGTTGCTTATGGCGCAGGTTCGACGCTCCTCGCCGTCTCGATGCTGAGCTTCTCGTCGTCCTACGTATTCATCACCTTTTTCCGGATATTTTTCTTGGTAATTTTGTTCGGACTCTGGAATGGACTGTTCCTATTACCGGTTATATTGAGCAGCATTGGACCGCAAAGTTTACGCGTGATAAAACAACCACAACCGATGTCCGAGAAAGCCATTGCTGCGACCGATGATGAAGATTGAAACAGAAATACAGATAGTTTGTTTAGCCAATGCTCTTTCTTTATCAATAATATTTATTTTTGGTTCAATAAACATACAAAATTATTACACTATCCGTACTATTAATCACACATTTATACAAAAATAATAATTAATAATAATAATGATAATAATACGTTTGATAACTTAAAAACGGCATTATTTATAGATTTTTATATATATGTATATATAATATATTACGATTAAAAAATTAAGAAATATTAAAAAACAAGTACAAAATAATGTAGCAAGATTGATATAGATTTATTATCAATTATCATCGATCGGAAAGGAACATGACTATTATAAACATAACGTAATCATGTTTTGTTGGATGTGTTTATCCTTTATGTATAATCATAATTAATATTTATGACGTAAAAATGAGCGGCGAGGGAGCGACCTCAGGATTGATTGGCAAACTCCCTCCGCTGCCTCTCTCAGTCTTTCACAATTCACCTGACATTCGTTCAGCCGTTCATGCAACTCCGTCTTCTTTGTCTCTTTTTTTAAAAATGTTTCTTCCAACTCTCGTGGCTCAATCCGACGGATTGTCGATTGATGGCGACGAGAGAAAAGGGAACAAACAATTTGAATAAAACGCACAGAGAAGCGGGAATATAATAGATATTCGTACACATTCGCGCACTCTAACGTACATCGGAAACACTCTCGGAGGCGCGCACGCTGTCTCCACATTCAAGCATACGACGGTAGTTAGACTGCCAGGGCAGCAAGCCACCCATGAACGATACGATGATTAAGTTATTACACATCTTCTTAGTTAAATCGAATTTTACAAATCGGGATTCATATATTCCATAATTGATGAGGAACCATCGATACAATAATAATAATAATAATAATATTTACTTAGCAAAACGTGCCGATCGGTAATTGTGGCGAATGACGCGTGATGTGAGCACAGTTAGTTGCGTTAAAAGACGGGGTGTCGAGGTACTGGAGAAGATTCAGGAGAGGAGAGGGGGAAGAGCTCAGGAGACAAAGGACGGCGAGGATCCACGATGGGTTGATACATGGCCGGGGACGTGACGCGGGGGAGAGGCTGAACTCGAGGACGACGGTGACCGAGGGCGTTGGACTGTGAGGGAATCTGTTCGCCAGGGGTTTCAAGGTACACGCACTTGAGGGGTACACCGTGGGAAAGACACTCAGGGCAGACAGACACCGACATAGAGACTAGGCTACCGACTATACGTTAATATCTATCTAAACGTTTAATTAGCGTACGCACCGCGTACACACACCCGGTACGCCCGCACCTCCGCTCGCCTTTCGCGCACAATCGATTTGCGGAGGGCGCGTTAGAAGCACTCTCGCCGTGTTTCGTTTTCATGTTTTTTCTCCTTTTTCTCTCTCTTTCTCGGCTCTTTTATTATTGTTTTATTATAATCAGCGGTCGCGTCGTAGTCGTGTCTCTTTTCCTTTCTTTTTTTTTTATAGTAAACGCTATGTAGTCTTTATTACTCAAGCTTATGCCCAAAAATCTACCAGAGGCACTTTGGGTTTATTAGTACCATTTGAAGTCGGCGTGCGCGGGGGAGGGTACCGCACGCCCCGTTCTCTCGTGCACGGAACAGCGGGCGAGCACGCGATTCACGCGCCTCATCCTCGAGGGAAACCTAGTTGGTTGTCGGATCGTTCGGTTGACCCGTTATCGTCATTAGTTATATCATTTCTCGCCTCTCTTTCTGTCGCGTAATTATTACCCTGTCTGGCGATGTGTCTTCGCCACCGCGTAGATTTCACCGTCTGTCCCTTCTTCCGACTTTCCACCCCGCCCTCCCCCAATTCCTTTTCCAGTAAGCATACTCAACAACTCCGTATCTTTTACCCGCTCTTCCTTACCTTTCCACCACGGTCTTCCGATGTTTTTTGAGCAATAAATACTTTCTCCACGTATAACTGCACATTGAATTGACGCACAGGACACATGCATACCGCGCATACACGTCGGGCAGTCATCATTCGCTACCAGCCGTACGCATTGACAGAACGTCACGTTAAATGCTGCGAGCTCGAAGAAACGTCCAGCCTCGAATCGCATTGGCTACTTATCCTTCCCAAGAGTATGTAAAATCCATACCAGGATCAGGACTTGGCCGATTTATAGATAACATAGTGTGATTTGGCAAATTGTGCGTAAATACGAAGGGAATGATCAGTTGATTAGACAACTTTGTTCATCGATGCGACGACTCTTCGGCGCTCACACACGAGATTCCAAAGTGACGTATGTACTCTTTTTTACGATACTGTGCAATGCTTTCGGCTCTCGATCAAATACACATTCGCGCGGTTCACTTTCACGCACACCAATATGGCTACATCCACAGAGTTAATGTTACGCTTTTAATTAATGATTATCAATTCAATATCAATTCAATATCAATGTATTACAATCAGACAATACTCAACAGTGATCGTTATTCATTATATATTACAATAATTAAGAGTGACAACAACATGACGACGGAGGCGTTGAAGCATTACAAGGGAGAGAGAGAAAGAGAGAGAGAGAGAGAGAGAGAGAGAGAAAGATAGAAAGTGGTATGTAGATGAATTGTAAGAGGATGAAGGAAGAACAGGAAAACTTTTGATGGTGGACATGCTACACGTAGTTTGAAGAAGGGGAAAAGAGAGAGAGAGAGAGAGGAAGGAAGAGAAAGAGAGAGAGATTGGGAGATAGCTATGGATATGAGGATGAGGGAGGAAAAGGACAAGGTTATCAATGATTATGGACGATGACATCGGTGATGGATGCACGACGATAGGAATGAACGATTAAATGGCGAAATGGAACAATGAGTCGCAGAGACCAAGGAGGGGAAGCACGCACACTCAACACAACCGTCACATCGAGCTGGCCTCGCGCGCGGCCATAGTCCATAGATTAATTACTTACTAACTAATAGACAGTCTGTCTCCGTTGCGCGGATGACTTTTTTCCCTTCCTTCTGCCTTTCTTCTCGAGCGCCGTGTAAGTATACGTAATACACCATATTAAATACGCACGTGCGCGCGGTACGGCGCTGCCGAGTTATGGAGTGCGCGATAGCGCGCTTATAAGCGTGTGAGCGAATGAGATTTCCTTGGATCTCGTTTTGTGTGATAAAGTTATGGCAAAATAACTCGGCGCAGGATACCGTTCTACCTGCTCGCACGCGCGCCTCCTCATCGGATACTAGATATACGCACACGCACACACAGGCATGCTTGCGCCGGTATAAAGTGTATATATGTACACATATACATACGACATATCATCCATACATATACATAATATACCCATATCGTTTAATTATTTCATCGTTATCGATAATTATCTCTTAAAATTCGTCAGTTCTTGTAATTCAAAAAATTTCAGCTAGAGTAGCGGTGGATGGAAATGTTTCTTCGTTAAAAATCGATCACCGAGATCACGGCGCCGGCAATCAACCTTTTTTTGTTCATTTTTAAACACATTTACAAATTATCGATCGCGGCTGATTCCCTCACTCGCGCCTCTCTTATCACTAGTGTGTGTTTCACATTATTACATTCATTTTTAAAATCACTCGCGGTGCAAACGGACGTGCGACCACCGCGCGACGAGGGAAACGCTCTCGCCCCGCTTTTACACTCGACTCGGCCGTCGAGGGGTGATCGTACATTTAATATCCTATTACAATTATTCATGATTTTTGATATCTTATGTACAATTATGCGCGCACGCGGCAATGTGCTTATGATTATGGCCACACCTACGAACTGGCGACCTCTGAGAAGACTTCCTCGACATGTACTTTTAACACTTAGTCCTTTAATTAATTCTCAGTTAACTCGCGATATTTTTTAGCCCCCTTTCCCTCTTCCCGTCGGAATAACTCCAAAGTTCACTCGCGATTCGCGTTAACCTGAGAAAACTGGCTTTTGCACGGAACCTGAGATAATCGATTTCAAGGTAGGCCAGTTCCCTTCGTTCGCGCCGTTGATAATTATACCGGATCGCGATTGACCGCTCAACAGGGTAACTCTTGACGAGCAGGTTTCGTCATGTGCTTCATGGAGTTCATGGTCATGCATCAGGGATTGTCCGCCGCCATTATATTGTGCACTTGCTCGAGCTTGTACGCCAGTCTCTGCTTCTGCGAGAACTCGTCCTCCTCGAGCGTGACTATTAGTTGTTCGTTGTATTTACCCGCGTATGTATACAGTTCGTATAAAGCACAATTCGTGTTAAACTCAGTTGTATGCAACTGAAACAAAATTAGACAAATAATGCGTTAGAAATCATATCAAACAAATTTTGTTCCGAAATTTATGCATTATGAATATAAAAGTGGATAAATACCCTCGACTCTTCGGCAAGCATGGCATTCATGTCTTGATCGGATATGGCTGGCATGACTTTAATATCTGAATAATAACGCTCTACCCACTCTTTGTACACTGGAATGTCCTTCGCATATAATAGTTTCGAACTCGGAGAGTCCTTACCTAAAAGTGGCAGAAGAAAAATCTTTATACCTTCTTGAATCTCCTCAATCAAAGTAAACGTAATGTAGGATTTGATAAAAGATACATACCTAATCTATGGTCCGACGTCGAGCAGCTGTCCATGAACGTCTGCGCTACGACGGACAAACACGAGTCCACGATGTTGGACTTGTGTATATCGAAAATAAAATTCGGATTTTTGATGAGATTAACCCAAAACCTAAGGGGAAGGGAATTGCTCTTCCACGTGTGGACCACTTCCGGATCGGATATGCCGTGTTGCAGAGCTTGGTCGTCCATGAAATCGAACATGTATTTGATCGCGAGAGGTAGCGCTGAGCCTCGATGGGCAGTGCTGAATATTGTCTCGAACAGATCGTCAACGAACTTCTGGAGCGTACCCTTTGTTGCGAGTAACCTCGTCAAATAGATCTCCGAAACCATTTTATTGCCGCGATCTCCCTCCTTTCGCGCATCGGAATCATGGTGCTTAACAAGGTGCCAAATCTTCATACCAGCTTCGATATTCTGATTAAGCGGCGAAGTGGCGCGAGAAAGCGGGGGACTCGCCGAACTGAATTTGCTAAGATTCAAGGTTTCGTATTTGTGCGATTTGTCCGTCTTCTCCGATAGAATCGAAAGATTGTATATAGACGATTGTTTGGAGACTAAATTGAGCGACGCTCCGTCCGGTACCCTGTAGTGATTCAAAGTGTTCCTCTTTTTCCATTCGCTCTCCGTTTTCGTTGTTGAATCTTCATCGTAGAGAATTAATCTACCGGATGCGCCAGTTCGCCATTCTGTAACATTTCATCAAGTACAATGTAAGAATGATTTACATGATTTTACATGATACTTAAATGTTCAAACGTGTTTTACCGAGATCAAGATCCTCCTTTCGGGGTCTTTGGCTGTATGGAGTCGCTCGGTAGATCGTATCCAACGCTTTCTCCTTCACTTGAGATATTGTGTCGCAGTCAAGTACCTTGACTGGCACATTCTCCGTGTTAGGATCCATTCCTCCAACAAATGCGGCTTGTTGGGATATCGAAACGTAAACCGTCTAAAATTGTAATAAAAAAGTTATTTATTACAATGCATCAACTTGTGCTACTGAAGTTATTACAATGTATTAATTTATGCTACTGAAGACTCGCTCAATTATAAATGCCGATAAGAACCAATATAGGATAGTCATGTGTACATGCAATTTATTATATCCAAAGAATTAATAAACGTTTTAACGTCCTGGTTTTTTGGGTCATCTTCAGTATCAAGGAAGATATAAATTACATTAAAGAAATTCAAAAAAATCGTACAAAAACCGTCACACCAAATGGAGATGTAATGCTCAATTGAGTTTCAACGATTATTCTTTGTGTCGTTTGTAGCAGTTAAATAATGAAAATAATCATGTGTGTCAAAGATGTCAGATATCGCAATGCAGAGCGACGTTCTTGAAAACGTTCTTATGCTATTGAAAAGTATGTTATTGAAATATTGACGTTTCTTTACCATTGGCTTGAAGTCGATAGATTGTCGAATCAATTTTTCTTCGGACAAGGAATATCGTGCCTCTGATGTAATCGCATCGACAGGACCCTTATCGACCTGCTGTTTTACCGCGCGAAACAGTACGTACAATGGTTCACCAGCGCACTCTCTCATGAATTTGTACAAGAGAAATGTGAACCAAGCAGACAGCATTTTCTCAGCGACGCTCTCAGTTCTATAAAAAATAAATAAATGTCAATATCAAGCATTGTTATATAATAATTGAAAGTCTAACGTCGCATACTTACCGTCTCAGGAATAACTTCGGATGGCTCTTGCCTTCCGTGCACTTCTCTATAAGATCCGCCAGCAATGTTTTCAAGATGTCTGTGCAATATTCCATTTTACTCTGCAGCGTTACCATAATCAGGCTGGCAACGTTAACTCGATCTCTCATCGAGAAATAACGATTGCTCTCAAGTGTTCGTACGAACAACAAGAGGAAAGTCTTGTTCATTATCAATTGACCGAATAAGCGCAATCCCTTTTCCTTTCGTGCGAGTTCTGGCCTGTCCCATTGCAGTACCGGACTATTGTCGTCGCTGGGGAATAATATCATCATTGCATAAGTGCGATAATCGAGGAAGGGTATGCCACCACTGGTAAGATCTCCCGTGAGATCGGTCATTTCCGTCTGTAATTCGGCAAAGGCCTCCTTACACTCGGCAGCGACTCGTAGCTCAAGAATATCCATCTGTTCCTGCATATTCTTCAATACACGATTGCTCTCCGTAGACTTTCTGCGATAGGCGATAAGGAACGCTATGAATACGAATACTAAGATCACGATGGCGGCGATCACGCCGATGAGCGCAGGTTTCGACAACGGCCCATTCAATCCGGCTGGCAGTGCGTAGCTAAGCTTGCCAATGTTATAACGAAGCGTACCGCCCACTATCAGCACCACCTCCGGCAGTTCTTGTTTATTGGGCAGACCCTGAGCATCGATAGCCGGTGGTTGCGTCAAGGGTGGCCGACAAGTGAGCTGTTGCCGCGATAAGGACGTGACGTTGCAGAAGGCGTTACCGATTTGCACGACCACGTCAGATTCTTGGCAGGCACGATCAAGGTGTTGACCATTGATCGTCAGATAATCACTCTTGTAATATTTAACTTCCTCGTCGAAGACTTCGTAGATCGGATTTGGATACAGAAGAAAATGATTAAAACCATGCTGCGAGAGATTTTGCACACCGGTAACATTATCCATGCGAAAACCATATTCGAGAGAGAGCGGACGTTCGGCATCCAGTATTATATGTTCCGGGACTTCAATGGTTGGCGACTTGCACACCATGCTCTCTTGACTGTGCACCTCACACTGCGAAACGAACATTTTTTCATCGTAGTAGACGTACATTTGTGGACTCTGTATGTAGCCCAGGTTTTTGCCGGTCACGGAAATCTTTATTCCACCCGCCGGAATTCCTTTCGGGACCTTCATCTGACCAGCCACGCCACTTTCCACACTCTCGATCGTCGGATCGTCGACGTATTCGAAGAAGCCATCATACAAACGTTTGCCACCGTCAAAGGACATCTTTAGCATGCCGCTCCGCTTTCGATCGCTTGGACTCGTCATGCAAAGAGCCTCGTTGGGTTCGGCGCTTATTATGGAGCAAGGTAACTCGTCGATGTCAGCGTGGATAGTACTACCGGCATTCATGTAATTACCGGTGATCTTGATAGTAGTGCCACCGCTCAAAGGTCCATACTTAGGTGTTATCGAGATGATCTGTGGATCCACAAATTCGAAATTGTAGTCGGATTCGCCACGGAAGTCCTCGATCTTAACGATGACGGGTCCGCTCCTGCCTTCCTGCGTACCAGGTCCATCAACTCGGCAAACGATTTGCTTCGTTCGAATGTAAAGTTCCTCGTAAGGTAGACATCGCATACCGGCCACGGTAACGCCACCGACTATGTCCTGCAACGTATTAAATAATTATGTGTATTAAATAAATACATTTTACTGGGTAATGTCGATGTGTTAATGTTGTATTATTATAATTATGATAAAAGTTTAACATGCAAAATAAATAAATGCAAATTTTTAAATTAAATTCTGTAATGTAAAAAATTTTTAGGTATTGCATATCAATATTTTTAAAAAGTAAAACTTGTTTATTTAAGAAAGAATCAGAATAAGAAATTGGGTTATTTCTAATTTTATGCTTAACTTATGTTTAATCGTCGATTTATTTATACTTTTATAAAAAAATGTCTAATATCTAAAAATACATATTTCAAAAAGAAAATTAAAAAAACTTTAAAAATTTATAATTTTTAGTCTTTAGTCTTGCTACATAGGTCCAAATAATAGTTTGTCAGTTGATTCATTAAATCAGTTAGTAATGTCTTCTGTCAAATTTCTTCTGTATTTTTTTAAAGTTAAGTATTTATCTTTTTTACTGTAAATTTTACTATAGTTTTTATGTTTTTACGCGTTATTATTTTAATTTATTCTATAAAGCTTTTGGACCCATGAGATGTCTTTAAATAATAGCAAGTTATGACTTATTAAGCGGTGCGCTGTAAAGCACTTCCAAAAGTGTTTCATTACTTCGTTATTTCTTCAAAGTAATACTCTAAATATATTTTTTACTTACTCTTAATAACAAAATACATTTCTTAATAACTGAGATTTTAGAAAAAAATCAATCTTTCTGACTTATGCCCTCGTTAATATTTTTATAGTATCTCTTTTCATCTTTTACATTAATCATTATAATATATTACTATTACAAGCAAAAATGAGAACGAAGACGATTTACCTCGATAACGACTAACAAACGAATAAAAAAATTCATGCTTTCCTCACCTTGAATGTCTTGCCAAGATTGATGCCGCGAATCGTCACGTTTGTGTTGCCTTCCCAGGGGCCCATTACAGGCTCAAACGATTTTATCTCCGGATTTGGGCAGGTCTGGTTGCTGTTCAGCCACATGCCTGAGCCGCGGTCGCACTGATCCTTTACCTCGCATCTGTCCGAACTCTGGCACCAGCCACATCCGTACTTCGTTGGCAAAGCCAAGCACATGCCGCAGTTGTCAGCCATGTCGCGGCAACGGTATATCACAAGGTGTATATTGTCCGGATTATCCAAGGGTTTGGAACCGCCCCAGATCACTGCGAAAGGTACCGTGATGTTCGGCGCGCGAGAGGTGTAAGAGAACTCCGTCTCCTCGCAGTAAATCGTGTCGGCTAACAGACGCGCGTTCACGCTTGTTACGCGACCCTCGATGTTGAATTGGCACACAAACCGTGTTTGTATGATGAATTGCTGAAAATTGCGTTTTACATAGAATGTACATTCGTATATTTCTCAACAGAATCTTAAATTCAATGATATACTTAACATTTTGCGTATTAAAAAAATTAACTTAAGTATTCATCAAACTCATCATTTTACTTAAAAATAAAATTTAAAAAAATGTGAACTCGTGAAATGTTTACAATGTCTTAAAATTCTTTTTATTATTCAATATAAAAGACTCAAAATAAAAAAGACATTGATAAAAAATTAGTCATCAGTAATAATATTTTTTAAATAGTGATATAATAATCTATAAGAATCTTTTGACATACCCCAATGATATGCACTTTAACTCGTATCGCCTTTTTGATACCGGAAGACACGAGGATTTCTTGAGATTCGGTGGCGTTTATAGTGGGACAAAAACCTGGCCCACTCCTATAGCTTGGTCCCATTCTCTGCAAAACGTACATGAGATTATTAAAAAGGCAAACTAATATTTTTATTTAACATTTACTTAATATTTATTTAAAAATTTATTATTGTTAAAACAATTAAAAATTTCTATTAAGTTAATCTGTGTTCAAATTTTATTTCACTTGCTCATTTATTTCAATTTTATTCAATCTAATAAGCATGCCATTAGCATTTTTATTCATATTTAGTTCATTTGATTATTTTAGACATTATGCGATTCAAATCATAGAGCAAAGTTCTCAGCATTGAGTTTTCATCAAAAATTACAAATTAATTGATAATCACGCATTAATATTCATGGAGTGAACGCAACGTTTTAACTTCAAAACGAATGGAGTTGATGTCGAAATGAAATTAGTCGATGCATGTTAACATGTGCGCAACAACAGAATTGCAATTCTGCTTCGAAATTAGGTGTTGTGAGTTACAGCACATATGAATCGTTTATCTTGCCAAAACGTAAATCCATTTTCAAACTATAATGAGTTTTAGTGAAATATGAATATAAGCGAACCCACTATTATATCGATTTTAGCTGATTTTTTTTCTTATTTGAACTCATTTCAATAAACGATTTAATATGCAGATAATTGACCTGTTAATTTCTTTCATAAAGACTCAAGGCATGATATATAATTTTAAACACGATTAAAAAATTATGAATATTAGAATTATAATATATCAATTTACTGTACAATCTTGGGAATATATATA
>QKQZ01052459.1:0-13340 GCA_003595255.1 Solenopsis fugax
ACTACTATTATTACTATTGCTATTATTATTACTACTACTATCATCGCTATCGCACTGTCACTATCACTATTACTATTACTACTATTATTATTGCTATCATCACAACCGTCACTGCTACTACTAGTATTACTACTGCTGCTACTATTGCTACTGCTACAAGTACTACGATTGCTATTACTATTATTAGCACTGCTACTATTAATTATTATTATTGATACTGACTCATACAGTTACTACTACTATTATTAAGGGTTCTGCTATTAATACTATTAAAATATTAACATTACTATTACTTTCATATTTCTATTATTAGTACTACTGTTACAGCTGTTACTATTACTACTATTATAAGTACCACTATCACCACCACTATAATTGCCATCGCTATTACTATCATTATTACAACTACTATAACTATTAATTATAATGATATTGTTTCTACTACATAGTATTATTAATGATTACTATAATTATTATTGTATTAATCATCATTATTACCACTGCATCTCTAATATTGTTATTATTATTGATATTGCTTTAGTTTACATTATTTGTTATTTCTTTATCTGTTGCTTATTTATATTTCTTCATGTAATCATTATCAAAGTAGAAGTGTCAGTATTAATGTAAGATATAAATATTATTTGTTAGAATGTTTCATGATTACATTAATTATGAAAAAATAAACATCAAACAGTTTTTCAAGTGACAAAAGGAAATCAAAAATATGTAATGACGATTCGAAATTAATATGAATGTGCAAACGAGTTGAGAAATCGCCAATTTTTAAAACATGCTAATGTTAAGTTAATTAATAATAAACAAACATATAAAGATATCGTATCGCATCATAGATAAAGTATTATACATAAATTTATGAAAACAGGGTGGTTCGGGATACTTACATCGCAAAAGATTTGTTTCTTTCAATATGCATTGTGAGAATAAAGAAGGATTTCGTTTATTTTGAATAATATTTCTTTATCAAACGAATAATGATATGCAATGGATTAAATAGTAACAACATAAATAACTAAATTACGTAAATGGATATAATGAATTTCTTAATAATTAATTTATGATAAAAAAATTTTGTAAATTTTTTAAAAATACTTTTGTTAAAAAAATAGGAGATTTAAATCTAATATGTGAATTCTTTTTTCTCATTATGAGTATTTTCCACAATAATAGTTTATTGTGTTTGAAATTTTAAAAATGCCATTATAATATTCCTAGATACTTTTTATATATGGATTTATATTGTAAAGTTTTAATCGCAAGTTTAATCTTTATTTTAATTTTAACAAATTGTTAAAATTGAGAAAGGCTAGTATATGTAGCAAGATCTTAATATTGAAATAATGATTCTTGAGTGATTTTACATACAATTCTAATTTTCTGGAGTGAGAAATTTTAGAAATGCTAGTCATTAGTAATACTAAATTGATTGTCAATTTAATTTTGTGATAGTATTTTTATGATTTAATTTTGTGATATTATTTTTAAGAGCTATGTTTGAAACTGAATGTAATTTGCACAGCTTGACAAAAATAGAATTAGAAATTGTATTTAAAGTCATATAAAAAATTTATTACTAGTAAGATCTGTCTATGACTGTGTACTGGCCTTTCTCGATTTTAATTGTGTTACATATAAATTGCAATCGTAATTATTATTTTTACAAATTTGTTAACATTTATTGTGATGTATATGATACAATAATTATTATATTAATATGTCGCTATTAAAACATATTAATACAATGATAATTATACCACATACTATATCATAATAAATGTAGAATGATGGAATAGTGTGCCAACTGTTAAAATAATGTAAGCTTAAATTATAGATTTATTCATCCAGAATAGCTGCATAAGAATACACAAAAATAAATACATAAAGATCCGATTATGATAAGTAAGATCGAATAGAATGTGATACAATTCAATTGTATGAGTAATTAATATTAATTAATAATATATATTAATTAATTCTACCATTGAAGCATGCGCGTAACACGTGTGTAACATGGTTAATACTTGAAAGAATTTATATTCTTTCGAAATGTTTAAGAATACCTTAATATTATCCATAAGATATAGTATAGATAATTTAATTTAATAATCACCGACTTTTGTCTCTGTCGAACAAAATTATTTGTTTTACTCTTCCCAAAATATTACAACGGTTTGCTTTTTCAAAAAGAAGTATCGGTTATCTAATTATGTCTAGTAATTTATGTTTATATAACTTATAAATTATTTATATAATTATGTTTATATAATAAAGATAGTCTTAATTTCGCAGTTTTATAGTGATTGAAGTATTTAGATAAATTTTTGATAACATATAAAGTTGCCTTGAACCATAAGTGCATTATTAAATTATTTTATTGCAACCGTTTCAGAGGGTAGATGCTGAGTTGTAACACGGATTATTGATGATCGATAAATCGACCAACAATTTTATTTATAATTGAAATCAAAAGTTAATGTTTGTGTGTGTGTGTGTGTGTGTTCGTGTGTGTGTGCGCGCGTGCGCGTGTGTGTACACAGAATGTCCCATTTTCAATTCAGTCAATTTTCTCTAAAATTGATGATATAAAAAATGTTTTAGATGAAAGTGGAACAATTTTGAGGGGTACGTTTTTAGTCACATTGTTTTTTTTTCTAAGTAGATGCACCAAAAAGATATAAAGCTTACCGTCATTTAAAAAAAATTAAATTATATGATTTTTTTCATATAACATGATTCTTCTAATTATTCTGCACATAAAGGTATTAAGGTAAAGCTATCAATAAATCAACATTTTAATATATTTCATATTTTATCATATATTTCGATATAAAATATAAAACATTTCATAACTTATAGACTTTTTAATAATTGTATCTTAATAGTTTTATGTATAGAATAACGAGGTGAATCAATTAACATAAAAAAATACTTTGTAGCTCTTCAAAATAATATGTAATTGCATATTGCAAATTCTATATACTTTTTTAAAAGCAATTGTGTTTTCTTTACATCAATTGATTCATTTTATTATTCTGTGCATAAAAGTATTAATATTAATAAAAAGTATTAACATAGTATTAATAAATTAATAATTGATGATGTATTTTGTAATTTATGACAAAATATGTCAGATTAAAGTATAAAACATTTTATAAATAAATGATTTTTCGATCATTTTAATGCTTTTGCAGAATAATTGGAGGAATTTTTAAAAAAATTGTACAATTTTATTTAAAAAAACTTCATATCTTTTTGACGTCCCAGAAAAAAAAACAATGTAACTAAAATACGTTCTCCTTGATACCTACACTTTCATTTGAAACATTTTGTTATCATTAATAATTTCGGAGAAAATATAACACAATAACGATTCGTAATTTTGCATTTTATCATTATATTTGTATTGTATTTCTCTCGTATCTACGGAAAATATTTGCTTTTCATGCAATCTCAACATACTCCATGTACTCTTTTTTTCCACGTCAGATAAAGGATCCCGCGCACTTACGAAAAAACGGTTTCCGTCAAATTGGCTAAATTTTTTATATCTGATTGCTTTTATTATGCTGATCAAAAGTTTTAATGGGCATGACCACAGAAAACCTTAACTTTTACAGTTATTAACTAATGACCTGGATATAATAATAGGCACCATTAAAAAATTCTATCTCTTTTAGACTAGGCTTTTTTAGGTTTTGCTTTGTTAAGAAGGTCTGAAAGAAGGTTGCAAGGTTGCAGAAAAAATTTAAATAAGTCGCTGGACAGTTACATCTCGCCGCACGCTTGCATTTGGCTGTGGGTCAGGCGGATACGCGTTCATTTAGCGATTTTTAATATCTTGGTAACTATTGAGAAAATTGCAAAATGGTACAGAACTTTTAAATTCAGTTTAGCCTGCTCTACCTACTCATGAAGGTTTTACATCAAATATCAAATACTATGTATCTCTCTCTCTCACATACGCACACATACACGCACGCACGCGCACGCGCTCACACACACACGCACGCACGCACGCAATATATGTTGTGATGTTATGAAGAAAAAACACTATTTCTATAAAATACACAATTTTGAGCAATTTAAGGCTCCGTAACTATAAAAGTTGAGCTTTTTTTTGAGGTCATGCCCATTGAGACTTTTGATCAGCATCATAAAAGCATATAAAAAATTTAGTTAATTTAACAAATGCGGTTTTTCATAAGAAGTGTGCGGGGTCCTTTTACTCTAATACAGAACAATATTTTCTAACCAATATTTTTTAATTTGACAAGGTAAAGTGTAAATGAGATGAATGTAAATCAGATTTTGAATTATAATTTTAATATATGACGACAAAAAATTTAGAAGTATAAATTATTCACATCAAAGAAGACAAAATTATATATCTGACAAGTTGAGTGATATCTGACAAGTGCGAATGTCATTATCCCGAGCCACTCAAGTATCGCAGTAAGGATTGCGGCACACTAGAGTTGAGCCGTCATACATAAATGGAATAAAACGTAAGACATTACTTGATGATAAATATAACTAAGGAACAGGAGAGACAATAGAAGCATATAGAAATTATATTTAAAGATTTGAATATTTTAAATGATTATTTGAAATAAAGGTACTAAAAAAATCGTAAAAGATTGAAATTTTTGCTTTTTATACTTTAAATATAATAATATAATATATAATTAATTTCATTATATATTATAAACTTATATGTATACATGTATACATATAAGTTATAACTTATAAACATATATGTATACATGTATACATATACACATGTATACACTGAAACTTCTTAAGAATACCTCGAAATAGCGAAATTCCCGTGAGTAGAATGAATAGTACAATACTACAACCGCGATTATGACATTTCACAATTTTCATGGTTTGAGAGTGAAGTGAGGGTTACCTTATAAGATACAAAGCCTTGAACCGTACTCTATTACAAATTCCAGTATATATGCACGTCAAAATATGATTCAAGTTTTAAAATATTTGTTTAGCTGAGAAATATGAAAAATAAAAAAGATAGAATAAAAAAAATAGAATATTTTTATGATATCGGACAAATACATTAAGATAATATCTTTTTGTAAATGTTATTCTTTATCTTGATTTACTTTTCTATTACCTGTTTCTATTATCTTTATTAAGAAAGATTCTATTAATAGAGCGAAATATAAAGTACATATGACGAGAAATCCCGAGTCTCAAGACAAAAAGAAAATCAACAACGGACTATATTGAAAATTAAAAGCAACGTTAGGTGCATATGCTTATATATATTTGTAAATGTTACTGTCGATGTTAAATTTCTTCCGTTTCAGATTTTTTCCTGTCAATAATATCCTCCGTTATGTCTTCGATATAATTTCGTTATATCTCTGTATCCATGATGTGTTTTTTCTCTCATTTTCGTGTAAAATAGACTTTATAATATTTTAATTTTGAACAAATAATATGTAACAAGGACTCTCGAATTTAAAACAACAAACAATTGAATGTTTTATCGCTTAAGTATGAAGAAATAATCGGTTGATTTTGTTGTATCGCTTAAGTATGAATAAACAATTTTAAGAACTGTAACAATTTTAATTGCGCACCTATAACCGCGCTGACTCTCAGTAGCCTGTTTTTCAATTGTTTGTTATTTTAATTTTGGAAATATATACGGGATTATTTTCTTATAATATTAAATACTTTTCTCTCTTTTTGTGTAAAACTACACATACATTGTAATGTCTCTACATTACCCTAACAGCACACTTCATCCAGAGGATGTCCCAGGGAGATCTGTGCTATTAAGGTACTATGGATACAAGAGAGATAAAATAATGAAGGCATTGACGAGACAATGTAAACAGCAGCTCTCTTTTATGAAAATGTTATTTTATTAGTGTTGCTTATAACGATAATATTATTAATTAAAATTAAAATTCTAAACTATGTACAATAATTGGGCTTATGAAACGTGCTCAATGTTTTCGCAAAAGTTTAATGACAACAAAACATATAATTAAAACAAATAACAATAAATGTTTTGACCTTTAATTAACGGTCTCCTTCAATGTACAAAGAAATTTAAACATATAGAATCGATATTCAGAATTCGTTGCATTTATCACATTATCACAGTATTATGTAGGTTATGCTTTACCAGCGATTTAGAATTTGTTGCGCTTGTTGGAGTAAAAAAATGTTTTGATATAAAGTCCGTTACAAAATGTTTGTCTAATCGTATTATGGTAGACTACGATAAAACGCATTGCAATAGGTTACGATGATTTTTTGGAACATCCATTACTGATATATTTAATTAATCGGACTGTTCCGAAACAATAACCTATTAAAAAGTATATGTTAAGATGTAATATCTTTTGGTGCTCATGTTTGCATGTATTGTATGTAACGTAGACATCATCGAGACATTTTTTGACTCCAATAAGCAACAAATTCTGAATCGTCGGTAAAACATATATAATACAGCGATAATGTGATAAATGCAATAAATTCTGGATTTCCGTTCTATATGTTTAAACTTCTTTGTACACTGAAGAAGACCGTTAATTAAAAATCGAAACGTTTGTTACTTGTTTGAATTATACATGTTTTGTTGTCATTGATTCTTTGCGAAAACATCCAACATGGTTCATAAACCAAATATTGTATATATATTTGAATTATATTTATACAAGCTTTATCAATACTTATTGTTAATTTATAAAATTCGAACCAGCAGTAACGAAAAATAATTTTTAAATAAAAAACTTTAATTTTTATTAAAATTAAAATTTTAAGCAAATAATAGTAGATTATTTTACAGAAATCAAACACGATTAATAAGTATAACGAAGTACGATTAACAATGTAATTGTGTATGGATACAAATGAGAGCATACCTAATTTTATTTTTCCGTGTAAAAGAGATCTTTTTTTTCAAATCTTTAAAATAATCACATTTGTTGACGATAACTAAAATTATAACGTTGTATATGGAGTTTTTTCTACGAAAAAAATAAGAAGTATTTAATAGAGAATTTATTTGATAGAGAAAAAAATGTCCCTTTAAAAAAAAAATTGTACTCTATAAAAAATAACAATATAGAAGTAAAGTCATGCATCATCAATGTTCATTGCAATGTTTTTTTTAAGATAGGATGGCTACGACTTATAAAGGATTAAAGAGTTAAATAAGATAGTGAAGAGCAGTGTGTGTACAAGTTAGTCGCGAGAGATATAACATGAAATTAAATACTATAAATATAACTTCATGTATATGTAATATATTAACAATAATAATATAATGTGATAGATGATAATAATGTATTGGTACCAAAAACATTAGACACATTAGATACAATAATATGAATAAATTAAATATTAACGATAATGATGATAATATAATAAAAATAATAAAAATAATGTTAATTATAATAACATGATGATAGTGATGACTTTAATAATAAAAACAATAATAATAATAGTACTAATAATAATAACTACAACAAAGATAACTATGATAATGATAACATAACTCTTATAGTTATTATTATACATATTTATCACAAATATTTCAGCAAATTGTATACTATTATTGCAAAATATATAATATTTATAGAATAATACATAGATATGTAAGACAATTGTGAAGGAAAGCGTCAAAAATAAACTAAGTAAAATTATTTTACAATATAAAGATATTTCGATAATACGCTTCGATAATTGCTCTATCTTATCGAGATTGTTACAAGAAAAGAATAATTTTGCTAAAGTATCTAAAAATTTAGCTGGATACAGATCTAAAAATAATTTTATTAGATAATAAAAATAATTATTTAAAACGATTAGCCTAATGGCTGGTTGCAAAAATGTCAAAACTTTTTACAGCATTGCTCATTAGGCTTGAACGTTCTTTCACAATTATTTTGATAGTCCAATAAAATTATTTTCAGATCTGCATCTAGCTAAATTTTTAGATATTTCAATAAAACCGTTCTTTTTTATGTAGGCATATGTAGACACGTTGGTTTCTTGCGTTCTTATATACTACTTTGTATATATACTTTTTTACTTGATTATATATTTAGTCGAATAGAAAGGCTTACAAAGTTGCACACAAACCGTGTGAATTGTCATCATTAAACCCTGTGTCTCTAAATATGTAAAATACAAGATTTACAATTTAATTTTACATATGTCTGCAATTTTTATCCAATTAATAAGAGAATGGCGATAATTATTAAAAAATTATATAAAAAATTATAACTTGATATTGATTTTTAGAATAAGTAAATCGTTTATTTTCGATCTACATTAAAATTAATGTCGAAACGTCAGATCAATAAAATATATAATGGGGAGTCCGTAACAAAAAAACGCTAATGTTATGCTAATGCGTAATGTATTGAATAATAAAATTTATATTAATATTTAATATTTAATATTTTGGCAAACTTTGAAAATGCTTTAAAAATCAATATGACAATGTTTACTAGAAAAAGTGTTCGTTTTTATACTTTTTATCGAAAATTTTTTATAGCAAGTGTCGCAGTAAGAAAAACATCATTTTACAAAATTTAAATCCTAAGATATACAAGATATATCATTTATTATATATACTATAAAGCAAGAAGGAAACAGGTAATAAGCAGAAAATTCATGAATTTTGTGGCACATAGAGTATCCTCTATCCTCTGTATTTTGAGAAAAAATGATGTATTCTTAATAATTAAAAAGTAAAAAAGTTTCTCTCCTTATGTACCCTATACAATTGAAAAATTTGTATTAAATTTTATATACATATACTGCATGTCTCAAATATCTATTCAAATTTTTATTTTAATTTAAAACAAGTTGAATTGGAAAGTATTGATATAATATTTAAAAAAATAAATATATTTTGTAAAAAATTAGCACAAAAAATAGAATACTTCAACACAATTTAGAAACAGATTGTTAATATATATTTTTTCAGTAAAACTGACATTTATAAATATGTTGACACGTACATTTTATTTACTTATTTTAGATTTTATGTTTCAAAATTACATCAATTTTTGTTTTTCATTTATTTAATAACATTTGTTATTTTAACACTGAGAAATGTTGAATATCAATATTAATAACACAAAATATTGAAATAATGTCATGTTATGCAAAATTAACACACGGATACGTTAAAAATACAACACAAAAATTTTAATAAGAACTGATTTATTATAAATTTAAAGTGTTTTCTACTGTGTATATTATTTATGCTATTCATTTATTAATTAATAAATATAATTATCTTTTATATTAAAACATATAATTTTGCTGGTACATATACGCATTTTTGATATAAGAACATGTTTTGAATTTTATAAATAAAAATTATTAGAAAATTATTAGAAGAGAAGGTGGTAATATAGCGTTGGTATTATAGCCATTCCCCCCATTTACATTTTGTACAATAACTTTGTTAACAATTAATATTTTTAATAGAACATTTAATGTTTACGTTTGTCAATATGTTGTTCAATCAATTTTAAATTTAAAGTTATAAAATATTTATTACTTAGAATGTTATTTATAAAAATGTGACGACACTGCATAATGAATCGAAAAGAAATAGCGATGATAATGTGCCATTTACAAAAAAATTTTAAAAATTGGTTTAAAAAATATGTAAAATGGTTTTATAATATACAGCGGTTTGTTATACACTGATTGTGAAAAAAATATTAATCTAACGTTTAGTTAAATAGTGATTAAATGAATTGTGTAGTTACTGATCCCCCCCCCCCAAACTTACATTTTACGAACCATTTGGTTATAAGTTATATAAAAACAATTGTTTGGTTAAGGTTACAGATTGGTCAAAACAACTACACATTTAGTAATAATAACTAAAATTCATTTGATCACTATTAAATTAAACATTTAGTCTATCTCACCAAATATTTCTCTCAGTATAAAATTACATATTTAGTCAAAATAAAGAGAGAATGTATACACATTTATGTATGTACACATAACTTCTTCCATATGTAGACTGCAGTACTAAAAATCTATAACACAAGTAATGTAAACTATAGATTAGCAGTAAAACTACAATAAAATCAACTTCGAATAGATACTTCAATGAAAATTTCGAAAAAGAAACTGTATTAGACCTATTAATGCGTCAGTACATTTAAAAGGCTGCATTAACAAAATCTTATGCTATTATTTAACTTTGTATAACTCAAAATGTGTATAGCCGAATAAAATATTAAATTACAAAAAATAAAAACACTTGAATGTACATATATATCGTAATAATATGCTCAAGTTCAAAAAGAATGAGGAAATATATGTAATTCAACGCTAAAATATACCTTGAAAAAGTTTGTAATACTCAAAAGTAAAAATGCCTTAAACAAACGTTCATTGTTATGTATTGGCATATTAGTGCTGCTACATAATGGCGAACTTCAAAAACAAATGATTCCGTAAGTAGTCTAAATCTATTCAATAACGGAAATATTTTGAGTGAGGGGGAGGGCATAATACCTACAAAGATCATAATATCACCTTCTCCTCGAATAATTACATATAAAACGTTAGTTTTCCAGCGAAATTTTTACTATAGAATTTACTTTTATCACTTACTATGGAAAGCTATAAAACGAAACTGCTGATCATAGTTTATTATACAATAAAAAAAATTTATTTTAGGAAATAAACTCATATTACGCAACTCAATTTCGTTACATTACGTAATATTTAAAATCATTTCATATTTTTTTTATTATCCGCCTATTTTCTCATTAATTTTGTTTCTTTCTTATTAGTATTTTAGTATTAGTACATGCTTATAAATTAATTAGGTATGTGAAAAATAAACGCAGTGTGTGGCTGTGTGCATGTGTGTGATATTAAAATGAAATTATTTTCGAATAATCCTTTCAATCAGCATACAATGTTGTATAATAAGCTTTATGCACAAAATCGCTGTCACAAATTCAATTTTGTTTAATGTGTAAGTTGTAAAATGTAGTCATTACTTCTTAATTGAAATTTATACATTTTTATCTGACACCTTTTTTATTAGAATTTATATGAATACGAATGATGTTCATGTTATATATCAGGGATTAGAATAATTAGCATATAATACGCCGTTTAGAAATGAGTGATAATTGCCGCTTTGCAGTGAGGGGAAAGAGATGCGTGCGATAGACAAGAAAAACGGTTTATTTGCATGTGCACATGCGTGCGAAAAGCAAGATAAGAGAAGAGAATAGATAATATTTACGGTGGTGATAGTGATGTTAAACGTTGACATATTAAAAGGAAAAAAAAAAGAATATTGCGATACATGAATTGTCTCAGAAAGTCTCCTGGGATAAGGTATTTTCCTGTAAAGGAAAAAGAGAGGGAAATGCAGAAGAGTAAAAGTTCTAACGTTAATACTAATAATAGCTCTCTCTACATATAATATTGGTAAAGGTCGGTATTCTTTCGGCAAACTTAAAATTAAGAAAAGAGAGATTTCTTGTAACCATTCTTGCCAATGATACGTTGTGTCCATATTGTCATTAATATACATATATTAATATATATTATGTATTATATATTCGATAATATTGATTAAACTTCTTGATATTATAAAAGACTAGTTAGTAAACTTTTTATTTTCCTACAAACCAATTCAGACAACTTTATGACTCTTAAAGATGACTAAAAGACTTCTTAAATTAAGGCACGAAAATATTTCAGATATCGCGAAATTTATTAACATTTTCATTAGAACAATCGAAAACGTTTATTTCACTTTTCCTACATTCTTTTCATACATTCCTTTTGCTAGATTTAAAATATGCAGGAATTAAATACGTATTTATTTTATCTTAAATGGAAAATGTTAAAAGATGCGATCGAAATTATTCATGACTTGCAGAATAGATCACACGAGATTCTAAATCGAGAGCTCTTAATTTTATAGAGGCACGTGTCTCGAGGGCATTGATCCTGTACGGCGCTATGCAACAAACGAATAGATGATAAATTCTTGGCAGTTTCTAGGTCATCGCCAAGAGAAAATCGTCATATCGTAAAGTATCATCATTGAGCAACGCGTTCGAGCATCTTTGAATCGCTTTGTACTAGTCAGGTATTTCGTCTGACACGAATTCGTTTGTATCTGACCCTTTTGCGCCTCACTTACGAAGCCCTTCTATCTTTAGAAAGTTGTTTTAAATGGAACATGATATTACGCAGCCGCAAACGTCACATCACGTTTCGATAGCGATAACAAAGTGAACGAATAGTTCATTCACTTTAAGAGAAAGTCAATCTGTTTTACTAATTAAACGCGATTTTTTCATCACGCGATTTTTCTAATCGCCTTTACAGATTTAAAATCTTATTCCATAATTAATGTAAGAAATAATGTAATCAAAACGGATCGATTTCATGCCAATAAAAAAAAGAATTAAGAAATTCTTGAAATTATAGATATTGATGCGAGCATTTGATTGTTTTGTTCAAGTAAAAATATTTACTTTTAAGTAAATAGATATTATTTATAATTTTGTATTTTAACATCATTTTACATTTAAATAATGGTTTTAGAAATAAGCTAGTCATATTATTAAACTTAATTAAATTGTTTCCTTATGTTACGTCCTAGTTTTCCTTTTTCGGGAGCGCGAGGACGCAATTTTTATTTTTTTTGGAATTGTTAGGAAATTTTAGGTAAGGGATAATTAAGATGCTTTTCTTTAGAAAATATATATATATATATATGTTTATTTTATCTTATATCTGTATAGCCGTATATCCGGCAGGGCCCTTGATAAATTTAAATGGCGCCGGTATATTGCTTATTATACGGGGCAATTCACGCGTCATCGCGACGGTGGTTAATGCGGAGGCCGGCTTCCTCGCCGAGACCGAGAGGGGTACGGGGCGCGTGGGAATACGCATCGGAATCGGCTCCGGTATGTGTTTAATCGGCCTTCGTTTCGGTAACGGTCCTACCCTGGGCAATCGCGGCGATGTCGGCGGGATCGTGTTCTGAGCAGCTTCCTCTGGAGCATCCAAAGGGAGCTCGGGCATGGACGGTCCTGGGGACCCCAATACGCCTAGTAATACCGCGGGTGGCGGCAGAGGTTCGAACCTCGGTGTCGGTTGGTCGAACACCGAAGGGTCGAACTCCCCGGCCGAAAACAGCTCGCGCTTCAATCGTTTGAGGAAGCGCCGCCTTCCTCCTGCGTAAGCGCGGTGCGCCTTCTTTCTGCTCTTGCCCATTTATCTTTAAGAATTGCCATGTTGTTATTAAATGTTTCGAT
>QKQZ01052466.1:0-10173 GCA_003595255.1 Solenopsis fugax
GGCCGCCGCCGTGGCCGACCAGGATGCCGCTGGTGGCGGTACCGGGTCCAACGGCGGCGCCGACCATATCATCGTACGGACGCCGCCGATCTCGCCCATTATTACCGTGGGCGGAGGTCGCGGTGGTGCCGGCACTGCTCTCTGCGCCGGTGGTTTCATACCTTCGCCTAGAATAAGTCGAACAGAAGAGATGATCGATTAATCAATGCGTTTCTTTACATTATCTGTTTATAATTCAGGCTTTTCCAAACTCGTGTCGCGACCCATTTTGCTTTAGGGAATATAAAACAGCAGAGGGGATGGGAAGGAAGTAAATTGATTATTTATTTATATCATTTTACTCCTCTTACTTTTTCATTTTTATTGAATATAGTTTTATAATCTGTTTCTCTTTGAGTACGTAATAAGGTATGAAAGTGTGACGAACACGCTCATTTACTATTTCTGTCGATGACAGCTTTGATGTTGACATCGATGTTTCATATCAAGAAGTTCGATAATTGCAGTTTAATTCAAATTTGATTCAGATTTCGATTCCTGTTATTGCTGGAAAATTTTTTGCGACCCGTACTTTATATTCCAACTTCAACATACATCGAGATTTAACAATTTTCGATCATTGGGTCTAAACGAATCGAAAAGGAAATTAGTGTTTTTCTTCCGAAAAGAAAAGTACTTCTGTTATAAATTTTACTGTACAATTTTTAGAATTATTAATAATTTTATAACGTCTCATCATGATTGATTGAGCATAGTTGATAGTTAGACGATGAAAAATATGAAGAATAAGTCGTTGAATAATTTTAATATGAGGAGTGATGAATTCAGCTAAGCTATAACAACAATGAGACAGTCGTAATACTTACATGAAGTCGCCGTGGTAGTAGCGCCGGTAGTGACGCAACTAACACTGGAATTGATACCGCTGGAACTGCTAGTACCTCCTCCGGAACTGGTGGAGACGGTCGTGGCGTTCTGCCCGCCGTAGNGTAGCCGACGGCGCTGCTGATGACACCGTTGAGTAGCCTCTGCGTAGCGAATCCTTGTACGCTGGTAGTGTTCTGCGACCAAAACTGATGATGAGCCGCTATCAAGTGCGGTGGTACCGAGGGTGCACGTGGCCTCGGCGGCGCCGATGGCGATTGCTGCTGCTGTTGCATGGATCCGTGCTGTCCAGCCGAACCAATCGCGCCGGGACTGACATTCTGGCTAAGGTTGAATTGAGATGACGGACTATTCCGATGACTAAGTTGATTAGAAGCATCCGAACGACCGCCGACACCACCACCACCACCACCTCCACCTCCGTCGAAGACCGAATTGTCGGATTCTTCCTTGGTCTGGACGGACGATAGGTCGCCCTTCAGATCAGGGCTGTCACTCCTCGAGGAGGCCTCCTGGGCAATCGGAGTCGATGAGACCGTCTGGACTGGCGAGTACGGCGATGATTTGATCGGTACGGGGGTGGGGGAGCGTCGTTGTTGTTGTTGTTGTTGTTGTTGCTGCTGCGATTGCTGATGATGCTGCTGTTGCTGCTCATCGGCGACCCTGAAGCTCACCATCGGACCGGCATCCGGGAAGACCGAGTCGGGCGACGCGCGATCCGAGCACCCCGCGTCGCGACCTTCTTGACCACTTCCTCTTCCACCTCCGCCATCACCGGTACCACGAAGAGAGTCGCCTCCTCGCGGTGGCCCTGGACTCGGACTGCCCAGCAGGTACTCGTTCGACACTCTGATCTGGCAGCCCGGCGAGCCTGGCATGTTCGTCTCCGGCGACAGGGTTGAGGTGTCGGCCATGCTCTCCCCTGGAGCAGGAAAGTTTATGGGTGAAGGTGCATCCGTCGTCGGGTTCCCCTGCGGCGAGCCTGCTGATCCGAGGGATACCGGGGAGTCTGAGAAATAAGGCGTTGGTCTTACGTTTATACTCGGACTGCGGAGAGTCTGTAACGCGACGGGACATCTTTTTTCTTTTATTTTATTTTTTTACCCTTGGAGTACTCGAATATGGTCACATGAGGATGTGCCGGATCATTACTTATGCGCGCGCTGCATCTGATGATGAAATTGAATGTATAGAGGAGAGTGGCATAAGGGCAGTCGGGAGTGGCAGCGGGATAAGGGCAATCAGCATTGGGGAATTGGAGCAAATTAATGACGTTGTACACGCAATCGACACCAATCGCATACGCGACTAATTGGCGGCGCGAGCCGATACTCGGAGGGTGAAGGTGAGATAATGAGCTATGATGGAGCGTAACGTGTTGCGTCTCCCTATGATGTGACGTCTTCCTTGGTATTCGGTATTCCAGATATGTTGACCACTCCGTTTCGAGTTGACGGTTATAATTAATGTGCGGTGTGATTAATGTAGTCATTTGTTATTAAGAATTCAACTCTGTTCAGAATAAACGAAAACTTGAAAAATTACACCAAAGTGATAAAATAACAAAAAATTGAATTGCACAATTTGTTTCTCTTAAGTGTGAACATTAGATAAAACCACTATTATATTTATGCTTACAAATTTAAATTATGGTTTCGAAAAACAACACGTTTTTCAATTTGCATTTTGATCTCGAATTTCAGAATTAACCGTTAAAATTCGACGTTATATTACGATATTAAATCTGTATAATCCTCTTAATTTGAAGAAAGAAAAGCAAAAAATTGCGAGAAAGAAAAACATAATAAAGAAAGATTAATAGTTAATATTGTTTTATAGTGCAGTTTACTCACGTGACAATATATACCATTATCTGCAATCCGTATATGAAAAATTAAGTGGCAAAAAAACTAAATATAATAATTAGAATCGTTATTTATTTATAAAACAGTTTAACGGAAAATCGTCATAGAACCGCGGGTAAAAGTGCAAACGGATGACGGATTTAGAATGCATTACATCTAATTACGCTGGTATCGATAAGCAACCGCTCGTTACGCAATCCCGTATCAATAATACGGCGTTGTGTATATGCGCGAAGTACCTCCTCTCCTTCCCTCCCCATAAAAATAGCGCCTCCCGTAATAGATTCCGATATATACGAGACGTGCTCTCCTCGCATTAGCCGCACCCATAATCATCCGCTCTCCATAGAGGATACTTTAAGTAGTATTCGCGCGATAAATACGCTGCTCAACCATTTTATCGGTACATTTTAAATTATTACACTTGTAACACAGATTATTTGTCAGAAAGCATGGATCACACGATCTGTCATGATTGGAAAATCATTCTTTCGTATATTTGAATCTTGAATACTAAAGATGAGATATAAGAAGAACTCATCGACCTAGTAAAGAAGTTATTAATACATTTCAAGTATTTCGTAATATATTAGATTGGCAAAAAAGTCAAGTCGTTCTTCGTCTGTGTAAATGAAAGACATATTTTCATACAAAGCAAAAATTTTTATTTATATTGAAAACAAAACGACATGACTTTTTTGCCAAAAGAATATCTTCTCAGAAAACGGATTGTCTATGTATCGTACCTTTAACCCTTAACGGTCACACTTCAGTAAAATATTATAACGGTCACGTGGGATTAAAAATGACCCCAACTGGCTTTGAACGATTGTTTTAAGTTAAAAAAATTACTGGGCATTTTTCGAATAGTGTAAAATATGAAATTCACTTTAAATCGTCAAAAGCCGATAATCGGCTTCCGATCGTCTAGAAGTTAACAATATTCAAAATAAAAATTCTTGCAAATAATCAAGAAAGTATACACGTATTAGTGAAGAAGATAATTTCGAAAGATTCAATTCCTATATCTGTCGTTCTCCTGACGACTTCAATTTAGAAGAAGTAATCATTTTCTTTTACTACAGAAAAAGCGCATGGCACGTGTTGTGTTTTCCTATAATGGAGAAGTTACAGCGGTAGGTTGTAATTGGGTTAGAAGAGAGGGTTCTGAGTGAGTACCATTAAAGCACCCGCTTGCTTTCGATGCGTTCTTAACGCTGCATTATATCCCGCAGCGTTGAAGGATATACCGAGATGGCACGTGTAATGGTAACAATGGTAATGGGGTAGCCTTGCATTGAGAGAGCGCGCACAGTATGAAAATAATTCAATAAATAAATAAAATATATTCAATACAACTTCTACATAATAAGCAAAGTACGAAGTTTATTCCGCGTATTACTTTCATGACCGTCATATGAAATATACAAATGCATTTACGCGATATTTACGAGATATTTACATCTTAAATTTCCAAATTTTTTTTCGAAATTGTAACGATCTAATTTAAAACTTAATATAATTAATAAAAATTTTGTATCATATTGTGATGAATTTGGCCGCCAATAACTATCAACACATATATAATAAAATACAAACTTCTACGCTGAGGGAAAAATTACTAAATTTTAATAAATATTTACTAAATGTAATTATATATTTATTTAGTACAAGAAACCATACTTTACTTTAATTTAAGTATCATTTTTTCTTATAAAGTAAATATTTATGTAAGTAAATATTTCGTTAGTACTGTTCGAATAAATATTTATTAAAAGTTAAGAATTTTTTCTCTCAGTGTACATTTTTTGAAAAAAATGCAAATAAAATGGAAACATTTTAGAATTTTTGGCTAATTTTTCATAACAAATCACTCTTTCTTCAATTATACTATCAATTCAGAAATATTACACTAGAAAGAGTGTACATTTTTTTCTTGTTACATCATTTAGAAATCTGATTCAACTAATACGTCTGTTTAAAAACGGACGAATTAGAAATCTTGTAGGAATTAGCAGATATAGTAAAACCTATCAAACGTTCTAATTATAATAACCAGAAATTCTGCTTAGTTTCACGAGAAACACTCAATCATACAAGTTTTGTTAATATAATCAGATAATTTTTCTCAATGTGTATATGTGTGCCTGTATATATGACCACATGTGATACTGTATATAAGTTTAAATTTCAAAATAAAATCTGCCTTGGTTAAAAAATCTCGAGATAAAAAAAGTGTAAAATATTTTGTATACTTAAAGGAGAATATTTTTATCTCTTTAAACTGAAGAAGATTATCATTCTGTGAAGCGATAGTTTCAAGTGTAATAGTTGCTCCAAGTGTTTTCTTGTTTATCGCGAAAAGAATGTGGTGACTATATGGTTGCTCGAGGTCAAGGAAGGAATGCAATTGACAAGGCTAGGTTGTGATTACGGATACTCTACTAGGTAACAGTTTCCAAACTATTAATAGATCGATCGCCATGGACATTGTTCGAGCAGATTATTTATTTCATGACTCGTGATGTCCCGATATCGCGAAATATTGCGAATTATCTGGCGTGATTACTCAATCAAAAAGATGGAATCGGATATTTATCTTCTATCCTCTTTGATCACTGAGAGAGCCTATCGCATTCACAGCTTTCGTAGAGCAATTATATTTCGCTTACACGCAGTACTCATATATCACATTGACGACCGACTGCTAATGTCAATGCGCTCTAATGTTGTATGAGTGACGTATGCCTAGCGCAACAATCATAGTTAAATATAATGACGATTATTCATCATGATGAGGATATTGATCTTTTGTATTGATAGACGAATTTTTCAAGACGTTCAAGAAATAGTTCCTAGTAATGTAATAATGCAGTTATGTATCATGGAGTGTTACGCAAGATCGCTTTCACCGTTCCTTTCACTTATATATATTTTTTTTTAGTTTCTCGAATTCCTCAAATATAACTTAATAGTTAATATTTGTAATAGAAACAATTGAATCAATCGATTTTGAATTTTAAGCGAAGAGAGAGACAAAGATACGTTAAAGACAAGTAGAGAATAGAGTGTCTTCTAATTAATTGTTCATTGAATTGTTATTTAACGAAATATTTAGTCTAAGTTCAAGTAAGTCGATATGTTGTGACGCAGTGACGCAAACTAAACTCGCGACCTCGGTACACTGTTATTACTGCAAACGGAATTAGTCATACGATTGCGACGCGGAACGACGTAAAACTAAAAATACTATTCCGTGCCAACGAACTTTCGAAGAATTTCATCATGTTTCTTTCGACTACACATATAAAAATATACAAGGTTGAAACTTAGAAAAACTGCAACGTATCGTAATATCTCTTAATATTTTCCCTGACGAGAAGTCCATTAGTTACTAAAGTATTCAAGATAATTAATTTGAAATAGAGAGATGCGAACAGGATTTTTACAAAATGTTCGTAGAAGTGTCAATAAGCTACAAATAGCTCTTGCGATATTTTTCTGAAAGAAAAATTGCGATTAAAGGAATTCGAACTACTTGAAACAAACAGAATGGAAACACGAGGAGGCACTCTACGGTATTAGTAAGTATAGTGCAATATCGTTCAAGTGTAATGCCCGAGAAAGTAAGTGCAATGTTTACCGAAGAACGATGCGTACAAGTTCTTCGCGTCCAAACACATGTAATAATTGAAGGTGGAATAAGGATTGAGCTGCGATGTAAGGTGCCTGAAGTAGTTCTGTTCCGACGCCATCAAAAAGTTATTGTAGGGCTGATATAAGTAGGGCAAAAAGCTGCTCCGTTGCTGCATTCCGTAGAAAGCGGTTAGGTCCATGCTTGGTAGATTCCAATCGTGTGCGTTCTGATCTTGTTGATGCCAATGAAGGTTAGTGGTGATAAAGACATTACTTCCCAAGGGAAACATTTTTTTAAATAATTCCGTAGATTCACACTTATCGCATGATTATTAATAATAAAGTTTTGACACTGCTTATAATATTTTTCATGTAAATATTAACAATGATCTTTTGATATTGTCTTCTTCCGCCTTTCTTCTTGATTGTACTGTTTTATTCCTCTCACGAGAATTGTCTTTGATATCATAGAAATCGTTGTATTTATCGTTTATCTATATATCTATATAATTCGTGAAAGAAGCATCTTTCACCTTTACATCGTTACGTAAATAATGATATAGCACAGATCACTTTGAATTTGTGTAAAATGATTTTCGTCTGGCATTTCTCAGCTATCACGGATTGTAATTGGCACATAAAAATAGAATCTGGTTTTGTGCTTTTGTTATATACATGTATGTATATATATTTTGAATATAATATATAAACACTCAGAAAAAATATATTATTCTCGAAGTGTATATATGATTATGTTTTCGATAAAAATTGACGTCGAAGATTATCAACAAATTTCGATTGATTGACTTTACAAAATTAGACTATAATTGCGATTATCACGACGTACTTCTTTTTCTTATATCGTCTATGTACGTGATAAATGTCGTTTTGCATGACATATACGAATACTCGTTGTTTTCGCGAAGCACGGATAAGCCGTCTGACTAAAGCAACGACGTTACTACTTTCTTCTCCGTGGTGTGCAAAAATCACACAGAACCGTTCCGCTCAAGTGATACAGTGTTGCTTTGATCGGCCATCTCTCTCGCAATTTCTAATTCTCTAGCGTAAATATCATCTTTCTACGAATCGATAGAAGTCTTTTTGCAGAGTTTCTTATTAGAACGATCGTCTCGTGACATCCGCGAGTGTCGCTCGCGGCGGCGCGCGGCGTCGCCGAGTAATTGCGTCGTTGTACTCGTTGAGGAATTGTGTGACGTTCACGTGCGACGAAGGCGGCCGAGGAAGATCAATGATTCCGCGAGACCGCGGGTCACGGTATCAGCTGCCGCTGAAGCATATGTCCTCCTTGGAAAATCGGTACGAATGTCATTCGCGCGACACACATACGTCTCACGATCCCGAATCGATATCCTCTTTCGATCTTGTATCACCGGGAATCGGCACCGATGCCCGCGGCATCGATTTAGCTTTCCCTCTCACGCGTTCTCCAGCATCTTCACTTTAGGCAACACTTCGTACCGTTAACGCAGCCTCTGACCTTTAAATCGGCCGTAGGTCGAGGGTCATTGGTATCAGTCGTGTTTGCGAGCGCGCCGAAAAATCGATGCAGCTCGGTGGTGCAGCGGCCGCGGCAACACGCCGTAATGTGACGCGCGCGCGAGACTATCGTGGGTAAGACGTCAACGTCAACGTCAACGACGACAACGATCGCCCGTTGATCCGACACGACCCACCGCGTGGTCGTCGACTCGTTCTCATCGTCCGGTTCCGTCACCTCCCGTCCTCCTCCTCCCTCGGTCGGACCTCCTGTTCGTTCGCACGCGCGGTTTTCGTTTTTCGCGGGCCACTGTTCGCGACGACGACGCGCCGCGTGGTTACGCGAGTTCAGGCGAAACCGAACTAGCACCGGTGCGCGTCCGGGACGACCGCGTGGGTTGATATTCAACCCTGCACCGTCAGCAGCAACCATCCCAACCCTCTCCTCCACCCCGGTCCCTCTCTCTTTTCTCTGTCTCTCTTGGACTTGGCTTCCTCGAGCTAGCTAGCGACTCCGTCGTCGCGCCACCCACGACTCAACCTCTGCCCTCACGCCGGTACCCACCCTCCTCCTGCCTCCTGCCTCCTCTCTTTCCTTTCCCCGTCGATCATTTGAAAGCTGCCCATAAAGATACAATAAGAAGACGAGCGCCTAAGTATCGCTCGCTGCATCGCAACGTAACTCGTTGTTGTTATAATTGAATAAAGGAGTGGGGAGACAAAAAATAGAGAGATAGAGAGAAAGCGCGCGAACGAGAAACACGCGGGATAAGCGCGTGCGCGCAGTGGGTGATCGGGAGACTGAATGAAGAGAGCGTGAATGGTGTGCGTCGAAGGGCTGATAATTGAGACATTGGAGATACACATTATCATTCAAGGAAAATTACAATGGATATTAGTAAACAACGCAAATACACAATTTGTTTTTTTTTTTTATACAAGTACACTGAGAAAAATGATTTGATTATATCAACAAGACGAATTTGATTGAGTGCGTTTTGGTGAATTTCTGGTTATTGTAATAGAACTCAAGATTTTTTTATAACTAGAACGTTTGATTTTACTGTATAGATTTGTTTAATTTTTTTCTAGATGAATCTATAAAACTTCTAGTTATATTCACTAGACATGTAACATAACTAGAATTTTATATGTATAATTATATATATATCATTTTTTGTTAATCTAATACTTTTTTTGTTAAATATATCAGAATAAAAAAAATCATTTTAGAATAAACTACAACTCTAAAGCACGCTTATAAGACTTATACATACTTATAAGTATTTAACAAGAAAAAATATTAGATTAGCAAAATATTATATTTAATAGGAAAATATTAATCACGATTATCCAATATTTTCTACAAGATTTTTAATTTGTTCGTTTTTGAGCAAATAATATACTGGTTCAATCTTCAGATTTCCAATTAATGAAACAAGCCTTTATTTTCAGTGTATGAAATAAGAGACATGCATGACCGTCTATAGACTTTTTTGCTGCGAATGGAAAGGAAAAAAATCATAAAAAAATTTCTTTACTCAAAGAAAAAAATAGATTAATTAATAGCCGAAATAAAAAAGGTGACTTTTGCACCTGCTTGAAATTAGTTCTCATAAATTACATTGTAAGGTTAAAGCTAAACGTAAATTTAGCGGAATTATTCACTATTTGTCTTTTCTCTATTAAAATTATTCGAAGTTAATTTACTGCCAAACGAAATTATCAAAATGGAATAATTATGTTATGTGGCTGTAGTGTTTATGCTTAGGGTTCTTCTGGAATTATTTTTATTATATCAATATTATAATTTGTTGCGAACTATTTCTGAAATATTTCATTCTTGTGATTGTGTGAGATTTATGTGTTTATTTTATATGGATGTGATAATGATTCTACGTGTGCGAGTCAGTTTTAAACTCAATATAATAAAATGCCACTTTTGATTATGACATGTATGCATCTTATAAAAAAGGCGATATACGATAATGAAGAATGTAAAAGGACATACAGGATATACAGTAAATAAAAAATTAAGAAAAATAAGCATAAATAATTAAAATAAAATTATTTTGCAAGAAAAACAGCAAATCGATCATGTATTTAATTTTATCGTGATATCAACTTCTGATCTGAAATATATTAAATATAAACGCGAAAATAAACATGATTATAAAACTTAAATTAGATAATATAAAAAATACAGAATTATTGGAAATTAATTTAAGAATACCAGGTGTGTCGGTAATTCCTTTCCGGTTTTTCCGGCAGATGTCACTAGCCATAA
>QKQZ01052468.1:0-26406 GCA_003595255.1 Solenopsis fugax
GGCTACTCGCCTTCCTTCTTTCACTTCAAGCCCGCGGAGGCGTCCCTCAAGAGAAAGATGCATTATCACAGTGCCGGTAAGTCGTCGAGCCCTTTTAAGTAAACACGGATAACGAGAATACGAAGCTGTTCGCAATAATGACGCGTTGAACAGAAGATGCGCAACAACAGCAATTATCACGATGATCTCTCTTTCTTTCTCTTTGCTTATCCGAATATCCGAGTTTCTCTCACCGCGCACGCACGTTTCACGATTATGCCTCTCGGAGCTGCAGCGTGCAACGTTCCGATTCGTTTGTTCGATATCCGTAGGCGGGCAGATCCTCAGGTCACCGCGCGGTAGCCGCGCTAAAAGTGCGGACAACGTAATCGCGCGCCGAATAACGGAAATGCGGTCACGACCGCAGGCGGGCTCGGCGGCGCGTGAAACGTGAATAAATGGGTAAACGAGAAAGTAAATAAACGGAACGCGTATTTTCATCGCCTTAAAAAAAATAGAGCGGCAATTCTCGCGATCGATGACGCGAAAACGTTCTTGCGATCACGATAACTGCGCGTGGGAATGCATCGCGAGCGAATGTGCGCTACTTAAGGATCGAGTCGCAATCAAGTATCGCTTAAATCCGATCGAGGACCCGATGTCCCTTTAACTCGTAACGTCAAACCACGGGGATAGAGACGGTAAGCTTAAATCGAGCGTGATTAACTGGCGATCGGCTAAGACGGCGGTTTCTGGAGTAAATGGTAATGGCCTCGTAATTCGCGTAATCGCTCCTTCCCTCCCCCTTGAGATTATCATAACGTGGAAACTTCTAATTATAGATCGAGTCGCATTGGTCTCGTCCGGGATACCCGGATGCAGCGCCTGCAGGCACGGAGGAAGTCCCATATACTCGGACGGTAAGCCGTCATTATTTATTTTCAGAATTAGTCGGCCGATTATTATTACGCCGTATGCACAACTACCCTGTTGCATTGCCCTGTAACGTATCGCGGCGCAAAGATCCCGTCGTAGGTGCTCTTGGGACAGGCATTTTCACCAGTTACGGTACGGTGTCCCTCGCGTCACGCAACGGCGCGGGCAGGTCTGTGACGAGGCACCGATAAAACCGATTCGAATACGTTATAGTTAGCGCAACAATCTTAATTCTTTCATGTCTCGCGGAACATGTATGTCCCAGCACGTTTAAGCGATCATATTTCCGTAAAATATTGAGTCACGAAAGCCAAATAGGAATATTTTAAAGAGAAATTTTAAAGTTTAATAAAAAAAAAAATTTGAAAAGTACACAGAAAAAAAAATTAGTATCAAATCAACAATTCATTGTTTCATATATAAGCAAGAATATAAAATCTCCTTGGAAGTATTTATAATCTCAAAGAGACATAATTTGCTAATATAAAGAAATTTTGTTTCGTCATGTAAGCAAATTATGTCTGATGAAGATTATCAAATTCTTCCAAGAAGATTTTATATTCTTGCTTATGTATGAAACAATGAATTGTTCATTTGAGAGTCATTTTTTTCTGTGTACTATTATAAAATATCAAAATCATTTGCATAGTAAAGGCGGAAATTTCTTGGATTAAGACCAGATTTGAGTTAGTGTTACTTTCGTGTGACAAAATCTGATTCTGATAACATGAATTTCTCTAATTATTATATTTATACTATAAAGTATAAATTAAACTTTCGAGGTTCATATATATTCTCTTATCATGGTTATACTTGCAGATACGCGACATAAATTAAATTGAAAATCTTTGTACGTGTCACGTAGTTTCAATATCGATTTAATTATATTTCTTATTTATTATTATCGTTTGATAAAAATTACATCTATATCTTGTAATCCTGAAAACATCTCGATAGAGAAACTTACATTAGAATTTAAAGAGATTTTATTTTTTGCATTCTCGTTATCCAAATGTCCTGCGTAAAATTTGTTCCGTCTATTTTTTATCCTTAACCAAGAGAGACTTGTTTAAAAAAATCTTCCACCGAGAGTATCCGCGAGTACGTCGCTATCGCGCGCACATCCGCAGAATCTCGACATTTCCTGTCCGTGCATTTCCTGGGCCGAAACTTTTCCTTCGTCACGCTAACGCCCTCGACGACCTTCACCTCGAGGTACGAACGAAAGGGAGGAAAAGCGGGAGAAGGGATCGCGGAGAAAAAAGGCGAAGAGGAAGAAAGTTCGAGGCAGAGGTCAATCGCTTCTTGCTTCACGTGACGTTGGAGACGTGGATGAAGCGGGTGGAAGAGAGAGAATAAATCCCGTTACATTGGACCACATGTCCTCGTGAAACGACGACGCCACGGTGACAAAAATCTGGCTCTAAAGTGGTCAAGAGGCGCGGTCGCGTCTCGCGCCAAGTGAACGCTTTAGCGAGTATAGAATGATCGCGGCGAATCGCCTTCCTCGCTTACGGACGAACGATACCTCGCCGAGCGGCCTTTCCTCGTCTTTCCTTGTCCGAGAGAGAATTCGAGTTTCCAGATATATTTCCCTCTGGAGAGAACAACAACATTGTAAGCGGGAGTTTCACACTTTCTAGAGACACATAATGGAAAAGCGCGCGCGCGAGTTTCTAGATCCTATTCAGCTCTATTCGAAGGGAACGCGCCATTGTAACGGGGTCACGCCGTTACTCAATGTGTTACAGATGTGAACCAGGAGCAAATAATAAAAAAAAAAGAAAAAGAAAAGGAAGACGAGAAGTCTCCCATCGATGCGAATCCACGATCATTTCTCAAATGCACGCGCACACGCTCGTACAACACGACGTACGAGACGTAGATCATAGCTGGATCGTAAATCACAGCTGGATGACTTTCACCCACGCGCGATACGCATTTACGTTAAAGATCCTGCGCGCGCGGGCGCGTGTCCATTCAGCGAGGAACGACGTAGCACACTTTGTAACGAGCGTACGCCAACATCGCGGCCGTTAGGCCGCGTGATCCTCGCGTCGGATCTTCGAGAAATCGAGAAACACGCCACTTTCGCCTGAGGATTCGACAAACGGCCCCGGTTCCCGACAAGCGCGAGGATTTTCTCGCGGATGTCGATATTAGAGATTGCACGCGCATTTCCCGACACGATACGGATTTCTTTGCGTTTCTTGCGGGGCTCATTATTACAAGCAAGGCGTGAAATGTACGAGCGATTACAAGAGAGCCGAAGGTCGCTAGCCTCCTCGGACCGGGAACGCCACAAGCTGGTTCACGACCCTCATTAAGCGAGGCACGATGTCTCGCTGACAGAAGCTTCCTTTACCATTAGTCCACAGTGCGTAGCACAACAAATGCAAACACGAAGAAAACATCCTAGTAGAAATAGCAATGAAATCTTTGTCTGAAATATAGCGACGTACGCGATGGAAATCGATTTCATCTAATATATTACGTACGTTTCATAATGTACGTTTCAAAAGGATTATTGCAATTATTCCGATTAACTTAATGTACAATTTAAAATATAATCAGTTTTACTGAAACGAGAAAAAGATCTTACAATTTCAGTACATGCAAATTAGAATAATAATATGGCAATTTTAACAAAAAATTGTGATTACAATATATAACGTGTCTAATTATAACGTACATAATTGTTATATACATGTTATAATATACTTTTTTCACATCCATAATTTAAAAAACATAATATAATCTTTTATAGTATATATTGTAACTTTTGCTAACGTAATCAGAAATATATATAATCAGGGTTGGGTAAGCTAATGTATTGTTTTTTTTTTAATTAAGTTAAATTTATATGGTTTATAAAATTATTTCAGTTATGTTAAAAAATTACACGAACAAAAAACTAACTAGTTAAAAGTTATGTTAAAATAAAATTAACTTAGTAATAATATATAATATACATTATCAAATTTAATATTTTATTTGTAAATTAAATTTACATGAAATAATAAAAAAATATTGTTTTTTATGTGAGAATGTAATTTTTCTTTCATGATTTTTTTCTTTTACATAGATACATGTTTAACTTAGGAAAAAAGTTAATAAATTAAAGTTTACATGTTTCAAAAATAACTAATTAAAGTTAAAAATTAAATCATTTAAAATTAATTAAGTCAAATGATATTAACATTTTGAATTTATTATTTAATTTTTAGCTTTTTAACTAGTTATTACACAACTCTACACATAATTGATTGTCAGCTGTTATTATATAAATATTAATATAAAAGTATTATATATCATTTATTATTCGCTAATGAATATTATAATGTCGTTATATTCCAACAAAGCATTAAAAAAATAATTCTTATATAATTATGCTTTTATTTCTCTTTCTCTCTTGTTCTACGATATTTTCTCCGTGTAGAAAAACATATGAAAATGTAACATCAATCAAAAGACTCATGAAAAAGGCAACATTATATCCGCAAATTTATCAAATTTCTCTAGAGAAAATTTTCCCTAATTTTTTATAAGAAATTATGTCAGGAGTGTATCGAAAGTAGAAGCTTAATTACAGATTAGGCTACACGTGTCAAGACGAAGACGAATTCGCGTAATCGTCTTGTAACGACAGCTGCGAACGACGAGGCCTACTTTAAGCCGACGATTTGAAATTACAGTCGCGTTTAACGCGTGCAGCATAACGAGGGCTCCGTCCCGGTTATGCACAATGCGATTTTGATTCCTGCGTATATCTCGATATCTGCAATTTATTTATTATCGCGAGGTGAAAATGATAGCCACTAGACACGCGGCACGGAAAGTTACGACCGGATACACGCCTCTCCGATCGATACTGGATAATAATTCGTTCCCGGTGGACCCGCGTTAAATCAGGCAATGCATATGCGTATTCGCTCCAGTTTTCCTATCTCGATTCTCTCTTTTACAAATTAATTGCTCAGAGGAAACATCACATCAGAGGAAACATGTGAACACTCTGTATCTATGTTTTCAGATGTACACGGACCGATGGAGACGTTTGTTCTGCCACCCGGTATGTACTTGAGGCCGGAGGACGCCGGGAATCTCTACACGACCTTGTCGGCCAATCCCAACGTGTTCTTTCAAAGGGCTGCCCATCCCGGAATGATGTACTGAGGCGAATCTTATCTCGTCGATGACAAGACTCATGTATATGCGTGTCGCGTATTAAGATTAGATTACGGACAAGAGCGCGATTGTTGATCTCTCGTTACTTGTAAATAATTGCCGTTATCAAACTTGGCGAGCAACTCTACGTACTTCTTTGTAGCTCGGACGATCATCACGCGGGAGTGTGTATCTCCCGCCAGAGACGCGTACGCGATCAATTGCAGATCGCCGCGAGCAATAAACGAGCCGCCTCTGCGTGCCGCGGATCACCGATACGAGAGAGACTCGAACTGCAAGTGTACGTGCCTCCAGAATAACGCAATAAATGTTACGATACATTTTTTTTTTATACGAGAAATATTATTTTCCACATCATCTTCAATTGAGGACGAATCTCTTCAACGACATGTTTGGAGAACAGTTGTGCTAACTATTTCTTTAATTAATCGAGAAATGAAGATCGCTTTTAAAGGATGCTGCGATTATTGTGAGCGTCAACATTTTAGACTTTTGGAGAAAAATCAACTCTTCAAGGATAATTACGATCAAACTCCATTAAACTTTTGTGCCGAATAACTGATTAATGTAATATAAACGAAGTGCTTTAACGGTCATAGCTAGATCTTATAGTGCTGATATTTATTCGTGTGATTTTACATACCCTTTCAAATTCACTGATTAATTCCTAATAGGCGCTCATTGTCAATTTCTACCAATGTAGATTAAATTTCTTTAATTTACTTTTTATCTTTTTCTAATTATAAGAATTAAAAGATAAGGAGAAAAATTAAACCGAAATTAAAGTTAATCTAATTGATAGAATAGACATTAGAGGAATTTAATGTGTATCCCTTTGGAAGAACAAAAAAAATCGATTAATATATGACGATTTAAATTGCTTATAATTCGTCGTCCTTGATCTTTCTCACGTGTCGAGGGACAAGAAGTTAATGATTCTACACACGTCAACAAAACAGGTATTACATGATAAGGTATTGATCGCTACCCAGCAAACACAGAATATTGCAGCAACATTGCAATGTTGCTGCAATATTCTGTGTTTGCTGGGTAATTAACCTTTTCGTGTCCCATTTTTTCCTAGAAATAATTAGCATCTAATTCATGTTTTAGTAAAGATTTTTAGGATCGCTGATTATAAATCTGTAATCCAAATTTCAAAGTTTAAATGACGGACCAAAATCCAACAAAATTTAGCGTTTGAGCTCACATTAAATCCAACATTTTTAATTTTGAAATTTTTACTGCAAATTCAACGATCTCAAAAATCTATATATATCAACTTACATGTAAATACAATAAAATTTAGCATTTTGAAATTAATAGCGATTTTTTAAATATAACCTTTTTATTAATTTTCAAAATAAATCTAGAAAGAATTCACTATCTTAATTTTTGTAAAAGATATATGCATTTTTCACTTTCAACTCATTAAACGAATGTTCAACGAGGTATCAGATCAAGAAGTGAAACTATTTTACAAGGGTTGATTTATATATATATATATATATATATAAAGAATCTTATCCTTCATCTTTAAAATGAATCCAGCAGGCCAGCAGGCCAATTCTGTAACTTTTAACTACAGTTTCGTTATAACATCATTATGCAAATATATGGTAAAAAAACTGCGCAACGTTATAACGATAACGAAACTGCATGTCATTAAAAGTTACAGAACAGGCCTACGGGAAAACGTCGCTAACTTTATTTTTGTGAAAGATACGAATTTTTGAAGGATTGGGACATATATGTTCTATCAGGCACGAAAGGGTTAAGTTGTTCGGATTAAAGAGTCCGGATTCGCGAAAGAATCCATCATAATATCTGCTGATACAGGACTAAATTGAATATCTCACCTTTTTGCGGCAAAAAGTTCAGAGATCGCGACGATGACGAAGAAAAATCATAGATCACTGCATGTCGTTCTTTCTTGATGCAGTTTCAAGGGAAATGCAACGAAAAACACATAGCACTAGGAATTACAGAAAAGCCGGCATATTTCTTAGCTGAATTACAACGTTACTCGAATATTCTGCAAATGATCACCGGTCCGGGGCCCGGGCCCACCGCCCTAGCGCCACCCATCGATCATAGATGAGACTCTCTTGATACATAAATGACGCGCGAATTCAAATTGCAATCGACTTTTCTACAATCATAATTGCCGCGTTTGATCGCGATCGATTGAGCAGCGTGCAGCTGCAAGGTACAACTCCACAGATGTCACGTGGAACAACGATCGTGGTGGGGAAAGCTCACGAAATGGGGAAGAGAACTGTCTCTTCCCCAATTCCCTCCACACTTGTCAACAATATGGCTCCGTAGATGCGCTGTCATACCAGATTCGCGTGACCAGATGTTGCTCGCGAGTCCGCGACAGCAAACGCGACGAGTGTCCCGTTGTGCGACAATATCCTCGCGGCCGGCATAGTCGCGAGTGAAAGTAAGAAAAACGAGAACGCGACGCGTACAAGTTCCTAACCTGTGCGGACGATGTGTTTTCCAGCGTCGTACAGAGTCACCGCGACGTGAATCCGTTTCCGTAGCTACATATATTACGTAAATTCCTCGTCGAATTGCCCCTTGCCTCTTGTGTCATCGAGGATCCCCGAAATGGCGTGTCCAATGGAACGACTCAGGTAAATCGTTGGAGTAACCGGTTCTATAAACACGTTCCTAGTGTCATAAATTATATTTCGCAAAGAATAAATATAATCGTTACTTAACGCGTTTTTTTTTTCACGCTACATAGAATCTACTTCGTGACGTACAATGTGGCCACGAAGTTCCCGGATCCCAATCAGGATCTTCGTCAGCTCTTAGGCATTACACCTTGTGACAAGTCAATGTTATGGCCAGATTTATATTTCGTCGGGTACATCCAGCTCTGCACATGTATCAGATCTATTATATATAATTTTATTATATAATAAAATATATTCTTTTAGTTTACAAGAAGTTAAATCACAACCACAAAATATAGTATTAGACTATATACTGTTCGAGGATCCATGGACTAAAGCCTTCAGGTAAGTCTATTATGTAAAATAACTAATTAAAATATCTCATGAATATATAATTTTTCAATTCATATTCCTTTAGGAGATGAAAATTAAATGTGCTGATATTTAGGTGACATTTAATTTTTTTTGCAGAGATGTGCTAAAGAAATATGATTATATCAAAATACGTTCACAACGGATGCAGGGACTCGTTCTAAATGCTTTTTGTCTGAGAAAGCACTTGACACGTTTAAGGTTGATAGAAGCTCAGTACACCAAGACAGGTTTTGGTGGCATGTGGGTAAGAAGGCAGTGCAACAATAACAATTGTTATTCTACTAACAGTGTTATCTTTAGGGAAACAAGGGAGCGGTGAGCATAAGAATGAACGCCTATGGAGTCAGCGTTTGTGTGGTAAATACGCATTTGACTCCCCATGACCACTTGCTAGCCGATAGAATTTCAGATTATAATACCATCGTGACAGATCATACTTTCACTGCTCCATACACATCGAGGATATTATATCATGAGTATAAACATTTTTATGCTGATATAAGCGTTACATCATTCAAATGGAATTAATTACGTTCTCAGTAATGTGTAATATACTGTCTCTTGTTAGCTATATATTTTGGATCGGTGACTTAAACTTTCGGCTCAATGGAGAGGAATTAACTGCTGCGGATATAAATTTATTAGTGAAGAAAAAGCAATTAGAGGAACTTCTGGAAAGAGATCAGTTGAGGACAGTGATGAAGGAACAACAGGCTTTTGCCGAATTAAATGAAAGTAGCATCATATTCCCGCCTACTTACAAATACGAGTTTGAATCTCAGGAATTTGATCTCAGGTAAATTATATCTTGATAAATTTGACAATATAGTGATTAAATATAAAACGGATATATATTCTTTTTAATGGAAATAGCGTTTTGATGTATTCTATAATTAATTATTTGCCACATAGGCGTAGACCATCGTGGACCGACAGAATTTTATACAAAGTAAATGCAGCAGATATATATGACGACATAAAAATTCGCACTGTACAGCATACTTACAAGAGCCATCCCGATTACAGTGTTTCGGATCATAAACCTGTAACTGGAGAGTTCGATATAGTGGTAAAAATACAATCTTACTGTATATTTCTTTTTATCGAACTTTGTGTGTGAATGGCAAAATTTTCTTTAGGTCAGACCTAATGTAGAAGATCAAATTGTGGAATTCCAAGACTGTACCGTAGAGGACAATTTTATATCTTACAAATTGCAGAGAGATTTCGTCCCGAGTAATGGGGACTGGATAGGTCTCTTTTCTAACGAATTTTCCAGTCTAGATGATTACATCGTTTATGAATACGTTAGCCGCAGTAAGTTTTTTCTTACTGTTATATTCTGATGTCATTTGATGACATTGTTGTATTCCAATGTCTTCTAATAACTACCTAATATTCAGGTAAACCACCGTCAATTTCTGACGAACCTTACACAAACACGGAACGAATATCATACAATGATTCGGCACTTCGTCTGACGGAAAAGTACTGCTTAGTGTATGTAGCTCAACGAGGAGATGTTGTAGAAATTTTGGGTGCGAGTCCGGAATTTTCGGGGCCTCGTAGATCAGTCGAATAATGCGATTCATCTACATAAGTTTTATAACAAAGAATCAATTTACTTAAAAAAAAAAAAAGAAAAAAGCTTGCGCGTGATCGGTAATCGTTTTGCCAAGAGATTAAATCAAGCTTTATGCAATTTTCTAGATTAAAAAAATTTTTTTTTTACTTGATTTTATCTTATTAAGACAATCTTTGCAATTTTGGGAATAATATTTTAAGGGTTAAATAGGTTCACTACTCTAAGTTATAAGTAGGAAAGTTAAATATGAATCAAGAAATATATGGCCTTTACCAAAGGGTGCTTTTGATATGATGTGATAAGTTTATAAATTAAAAACATCATGAAACGATGCTTTACAACGTAGGTTTTAGATGTTACTTTTGGTACCTGGTTTTCGCACTCTCAGGGTGCATTGCGGCACTGCCGCTTAGAGTACATTGTGACGTATTAATTGTCTGCTTTAGAACTTGCAGTGAATGCACCGTCACGACTCTCTACACGCGAGATTTTCCTTGATCCATTAACGTCCGCTGTTATTAGAGAATAGGATAGGTATATAATTATTTTTTCCACTCGGGTGTTAATAGGTTATGTACATATGCACTCACGACTGTTGTCACAACAGTTTTCTTAGCATAATTTTTAGCAGAAAATTTTAATTCTGGCAAGGTACGCTTGAATTGTAAAAACTTACACTGTTATATATACATATATATATATATATATATATAATATATATAGAAAGCGCTGTCGGAATAAATTAAACGAACAAATGTACATTATGGTTTCAAAAAGAACACAAGAATAAAGGATACTAATATTTTTTATTTGTTTTGACTCATTTGTCTCGTCGTGTAATTTATTCAATAAATTAATGCCTGCCACGACAATAAATAATATGCTAGCTACAACAACGTGGTACTACAATAATATTGTTAGTATTGTATAAAACCTGTTCTCCATTCTGAATCCAATACAATATGCAATATTAATGTATCGCAAACTTACAGTTGTGTATAAACATGTTTTGATGTATCCTATTCAATATTCTGCGATTTTGTTTGAACTTGTAATATTAACGTAACGCATCATGCTGGATTCGCGAGAAAGTTTCGCACAATATTATTATTGTACACGTTATTGTGTCATTCAACAGTAAGCGACGCGTAAGTACGAAGGTATAAATGCTACATTATCGATGTGAACATTGACTTGCGACATTTGAAGAATTACTATAAGTACCGTCGTAGTATCGCGACTTATGATGCATATTTATTATTAACGAGTAGTCGCACTCTTGATGAACATCGATTACAGCCGGTTCTCACACTTACAATTGCGCGCCAATTGCGTTCTTATCACTTGAGATCCTTGAGTGAGGTCCATCCGTTTCCTCACGTTGTATAATTCGCCCAGAAACGTCGCGACGCAGTATGCGTTATATTTCATGGAGGCGGGCGAATAACACGTTGTGTAACGCGTTACCTTGCAGAAAAAATTGTATTTTCACAACGCCGCGATTAACTGCAATTCAACGCTCGCGAAGTCACATTGTAAGTTCCCTCTGTGGATGTATTTTACTCGAAATTAAAATACGCCACTTGCATTGATATTTACGATTATAGATATACTGCAAAAAGACTAGAACTATTATTTATAACGATTGCGATTCAATTAAATATAAATAATCTCCTTCGGGCGGAAGTTCCGCGCGTTGGATCTCGCGGGCTAATTCCGTGCTAACTTGAATAGGTTTCTCGAGTGGTTCGCGATGAAACTGCATGAATAATATATTTCATGTCTCTTCACGTGAGCGACGAGAAGGCCGCTCCGTTGCATACAGCGAAGTTAAAATAACTTTTATCATCGTCGTAAGACCATATATCCCATGTGCTCCTTCCTTCTGCCGGTTCATTGGTTTATCGGTTTATCGATCGTTTTAAATTCACGGCCGATATCACTTCGGCCAATTACCTGCGTTAAATACGAAGTCCGCTCTCGTTCAAAAAAGATCAATCTCTGTCTTTCTAAGAACTCTTTTCTAAGAATGGTTAAACGATCTGTCTGGAATATCGCCGTTTATCACGGGCAGTAGCGCCAGGTCCATACTTCCGACGTCCAGTTCCGTGGTGTCTATCCCCCGTATCTTCTGTATTCGATGCCAAACTAAGTCTCTGATGGGTCTTCTCAAGACGAACAGACCGAAGATGAGGACACCCTGGAGTGCATTTACCAAATCAAACGCCGTCCAGTCAAAAGGATCGCCGCCGACCAACCAAGAGATTAATTCCATCATCCAGTTGAGACCCATCAGAAAGAAGAGCACAAGGCAAACGATGAAGACCCGTTTGAGCCTGCGGAAGAGCCTTTGATCCTCTCGATCGGAATGCTGGTTCCTCGCCAAGCGTCTCAGTGCGAGCTCCTGCTGGTACCGGCTGATCCTGACAGCAGTGATTATGAAGAGGATCATGTTTACCAATAGAAGGAGACCGACCGGCACGTAGAAATACGGCATAGCTTCCGCGTCGGCTGTAGAAGGAATGATAATAATTAATACTCCTACTTCCCTGAATATATTAAGCGGAGATGTTAAGCAAAACGGAAAAATGACAAGCTCAAATTGCGATATTTTATTATAAGGAAACTGTTAGAGCCATGATGATGATGATTAAATCAAATCGTACATACATCTATTTTATATAAATGTGGGAAAATATAAAGCTTCTTTAGTGTGTATATTCGTGATGACGATGAGACGCATGATTACGAGTGCCGTAAATGACTCACATTTGAACCAACAACTCTCGCTACCGAAAGCGGGTTTGACATAGGTCATGGGTATTGTAGGACTGAGATCCATTGCCATCGAGACGAGCATGAGGATCGCCGGGAGGCCCCAGGCCCATATCGAGTAGTAGAAAAACAACGTTTTAGGCTGGATTCTCCTGTACGCGCGCTGCTTCACGTGGTGGCGTATCAATAACCATGTCTCGATGCACATCACGTTCAGCCAGAAGAAGCAGGCCACGAACGAGAACTGGATGACGAATGCTGAAAACGACGCCGACCACAAGTCTCTCAATCAATTTGCTTGTCATCTGCGTGTCGTCATACTGCCTAAAGCGAACCTACCGCGTGCTACCCGTCGCCGCCGAAATTATATCGGTCAGTAAAAGCGACGGTCCAAAGTGCAACATTCAAATTATACAGACTATCGCTTGAAAATTATTAATTACTTGTTACTGTCAAATTTCTATAATATAATACTATTCTTATAATAAATTCGAAATTGAAAAATTAAATACGATTAAAGGCAGCTGCAGTGTAATTTAAAAAAAATTGAGATTTTTCTGTTAGAAAAAAGTAATAAATTTCTAAAAATCTACACTACTGTATGTAACTATTATCTAACGGTGTCACACTGACAATGTGTCTCTCGTTGATAATTAATTATCTTACCTATGCTAACGCAGACTTGAGGCGGTAATTGTGCACTCGCGAGTTGCGTAATAGCCAAAGTAGTGAAGGCCAGTGCCAAGCAACCGCAATAGTGGCAAAGGGCTTTGCCATGCACATCCCTCAACCTCGGCGTTATTGCATATGCCGCAATGGTGAGTATCAAAAAGGGAACTGAGATCAGGAGTCCGCAGGCGTAAATGGTGACCCGCGTATCCGCGGTCGGGGCAGCAAAGTCTGCAATCGTTGTATTTTATTAAGAGACTTTATTGCGAAAAGACTCCAAAGAAATTAAATGTCAATGAATTATCGATTTTTTGTGATAAGTTGTGAATCTTTTGCATAAACGATTCATTATACAAATGAGTAATAATTATTTTTTCGAATTAAAAAATTCCACAGATGCAATTTAGAAGGATTATGTCAATGAGGATTAAATATTTTCATACAAAATACCCAGTAAGCATAAAATCATGCCCTATTATTACAATAATCATGTAACATTTTCAAATTATTTAACGTTGCATACTACATCAATATGAACAAAATTTTGACTTACAGATAATATTATTAAAACATTTCAACACAATTTTGAAAAAAATTATGTTAGAAAATCTTTTTAAAAAGTTTATACAATATTATTTAAAAATGTTTAAAAATACACACAAAATTCACATTTCTAAATGTTTTAAACAATAATAATTTAATAAACTAAACTGTTGAAGTGTAATCACACAAATAAGTAAATAAAAAAACCGCCAACTATGGTTGATGCTGGATTTTGATCTAATATTACTTTATATATATGAAAATATATAAATCTTAAATACATTTTCAGTTTTCATAAACTGTCCGTCGACGGACTTGAATCCCAATTATAAACTGAAGCTAGAAATAATATCACAAATTAAATTAATCGTCAATTTAACGATGCTACCAACACTTTAAAAAGTTGTAAATAATTTATTGAGGAAAATATTATCCCAGCCAGGGTTCGAATCAAGTTTCTAAATGTTATTTTAATGCTTCTTGCTTACTAGGACTACATTCCGATATACATTGTCAATACTAAACATTTATAATTTACGTTATGTATAGATTTTCAATGCCGGCAGTGAATTTTGAAACACAACCCACGTATAGATATAAATAAGAGACATAAAAAAAAACATGAAAGATAAAAAGTAGGAGAAGATCGGAAGAACTTTCAGATCTCAGTTCCAAACCTTGAAAACAGACAAGTGCCCTAAGTCCCAGATCAGGCACAACCTCCATACAGTAATTTTCACCGGGCATCAGCATAAGTGGCACATGATCGATTCGCGGCGCGAAGAGGGAACCATTCGTTAATAAATAATACACATCGTCGATGCTTTCCTCCGGGAACAGCATATACCTGAAAATTGCTTCGTCAAATACGTGCGCGCGAATATGCAAACATGGAGCGTCGGCTCAAGAAAGGTGCTTTAAGTCGAGTATTTAAAGTAAATGAAGTTTTAATTTACTTTGAATACCCGTGCACCAGGATACACACATGACCGCGACAGAAGATCTTTCCGAGAAAACGCGTTTCTGTAATCAATCGCTCATGAGAAACGAGTTTTGCTTGTGCACGAGGAAATAATTCTTGTCTAATTACTACGGGAATCGCGATAATATTGCATTTTACGGTGGAAAAGAATAGAATATAAAGTACTATTTATCACACAAGATACTGAAATCGCTCCTCAATGTCGCGTTTGCGCGGAAAAAAATTTTACAGCAGCATCTAAAAATTTAGCTAGATACAGATCAGAAAATAATTTGTTGGGCCATCAAAGTAACTATGTAGAAAGCCCAAGTATGATAATGTTGCTGCAAACATTTTTGACATTCTAACAACCAAGTGAAACAATTTTTTAAATAATTCAACATAATTATTTTTAGATCTGTATTTCAGCAAAATTTTTCTTTCCGTATATCCAGCATGCTTAATAGAAATTTGTAAACTACTCGAATCGATCCACCGAACCATGTTACAAGAATGTTACAAAATTCATCTTGCTAATTACTCATTTCAATAGAAAAATTACATTGATCGTGAAAGAAATTGTTTAAAAATTACATCTTGTTTAAAAATTGTCCAATTTCTTAAAGAAATGCAAAATATGTTTTATATGTTTATGTTTATATTTTTATTCAACCGTTACGTATATGTTTTTATTCCCAAAAAAATCTCTTGATATTTTACATATATTTAAAGATTTATCTTCTCGAATTCTCTTACATTTCCTGGCGAGGAATAAAGCCTTTCGAAATCAAACAATCTGATGTTTTCACAAATCTGGATTCGCGCGTTGTAACCTTCATTTCTATAAGTGTCGTTCATTTCGCACTCGATATTTGTATCCTTCATCAATAGTTCGTGAACAATAGCGCGGCGATGTCACTGTCATCTGTCGCTGAGTTCCATATCCGGCGAGATATTAAACGTCCCTTTATGATTTCATCTTGGCGGATTATCACGGCACGATATAACTTTCTTTTCATGGAAAAACGAAAAAAATGATTGATGATACGTTATCTGCCGCAATAGAGGCCGCAATAAGTGCGCGCGTGAACTCGAACAGTTTGTAAATTACTTTCAATAAGACACATAATTGATATGTCAAGTATCTGAAGAATACAATATCGAGAGTGTAGTTATCAGTACGCTGGTCTCCTCTCCCCTCGATTTACGGGGTACTTTTTATACACAATCTTTTTTACGTGGTCACAAAATATATTTTTCTATAGTATTTATTGAAATTATTTTATTAGCGAAAAGTTTTTACTTGATTGTACTTATTACATCGATTGACTGTTTTGGAGTACAGTAACGAATAAAATTTAAATTTGTTTTTCTTAACTTTTTATTATTATTGTTTTTGTGCAAATATGTGAAATAAATATTTTTACAATGTACATCAGTTTTTTATGCATTTTTTATTTTATTTTATTTTTTAATAGACTCCATTTATGCTATTGCTCAATTGCGTAAAACAAATCATGTGTTAATACTCCACGTAAATCAAAGGGTATATATATATATAATATTAATAACTTTTTTCAATCAAAAGAGACGTTATAAATAAATTCATCTTTCGTTTCTATGTAACAAGATATACCTATACATGAGATTACGTAAAGCCTATGAGAATATTTCACGTGATTGTTCTTTGTTTGATTTGCCCAATTTTACACAATCGTTAACTTGGTATTTCAGTCGACAACAATTCGGCATAACACGAAAACGGAGTCTTATCGGTAAATATGGCCAACCGACGTTTCGATTTATTGATAAGGATATCGATAGTACGAGGCCTACACATTTTATATTATGTAACGCGCGACCTTCGGTAAGATGGTTTCTAACGTGAATCTCTCGACCGATTCGATCATCCAAATCTTTACAGGTTCTTTTCTGTGTTCCTCATATACGTACTTTTGATCGCAGGGATTTCCCACGATAGCGGCGAATGTCTTATATTCGTCACCGGGCACCAGCGCGCCGGTATCATTGAAGTCGCAGAAGAAAGGTGAAAAATACATCGTCGACGAGTCGTTTGAGGAGGCACAAATGGTATTCCCGTCCGTATCTTTTGCGAGGACCTCGCCTAAGGAGCAACATTTTCCCACCAACGGCAGATGCCTGTATTCCTCCGGCACTACAGTTTCATTTTGCTAAAACGAAGATATTGAAAATATATATTTGCCGAGTGTTGTGAAAACGATGTTATCGAAAACTGGACGCTTTAAAATTCGGGGTAAATGCAGCTCGAGACGCGTCGCGAGTGTAAACAAGAGAACAATGACGTAAATGATGACAGAGATTGTTGGCGTTGTAAACTTGTCACTTATAAAAAAAACTGATTTAACATATTTGAAGTCTGAAATTCGAAATCAGACAAAGAAAATTTGATACTTTTTTTTTACACCTTCGCAACTTCTGCGAAACAGTCTCTATACAAATCAGCAGTAGATCGTTGAGTAAACAACAATACATAGCATCGTAATTCATAGATTAATAGATTGATTGCACGTTTTCCACGGAATTTCTAGTGTTTACGTCAATTAGCAAGAGATGCCGATTTGCATCGAGACGTGTGTCTTCTTTTAGACACTTTGTTTTTCTCAGCTTCTCAATTTCTTATGCAATCTCGCAAAACAAGATATCTGCGTAGAGCTTTTACAACCTGGGTTATCTGGACAATATCAAGAAACTGGTATCAATAGCGGCTACTCTAATCTAAATATAACTCCGTGAAAGAGAGATGCGAAATACGTGAAGCGTATTCAGACAAATAAATATAAAAGCTAAGTTTGGCGTGTCATAAATGTCGATGTACTTACCAATGGGATAGGATATATGGTGGGTATCACGTCATTCGTGCACGCAATTGGCGTCAGTAAATACACGAAAAGGGCACAGACGCGAATGAGTCGCATCCTGGACGGTAGTGTTGCGCCTTATCAAAGTATCGAGTCGATCGTGAATGCGCTCGAGTCTCGCGCTCGGGATTTATATTGCGTCAACCTTTAAATTAATGCGTGTCAGGCACTTTGCGTTCAGCATAATCGAACTTTGGATTTTTCAATTATTGGACTTTTCAAATGGAAATGGTAATTTGACTCGTGCTCCGGATGCACCAACGCCACGATTACGCTATCATGCGACACTTGTTTCGGCGACATTTAGACGAGACAGGCGCTTTCGCTACTCTTTCGTCACTCGATATCATATTAGATCTTACACATTTATCTTGTCACACCCTGGTTGCACTCGCCGATAAGTCTTCCGTGTAACGCGGGCGTTGTATTTGCTTGACCGGTGCCGGTTTCGATTGAAGATTTCAGTCAGCTTTCTCTATTTCCTTCTTCTCCTCTTTCCTTATGTTTAATCAGCCGGTTTTGCGAGACAGATAAATCCAAAGCTCTCGAGAATTATGGAATAGAGACTAGCGATGCATTATCGAGCCATTCTCCGAGATGATCACCTGCTATATCGTTATCCCTCACCGTCGAGCGCGCGCACCGACCTTATTCAGCGATCTCTTCGCACGAGTTGCACGTGTCATCAATCACTGCTGTCTCGATGTGAGCATTAAGTCATCCGGAAAGTCCTGCTGGGTCCCGCGATCCGAAACACCTACGGCGTCAACACGATGAAGATGTTATCGTACAAGTTATCGGTTGGATTTCGTTGGATCGCGAGGCGACGTCAAGGCTCGTCAAGCGAGACACAGAGACTTACGAAGGAGCGACCTCGAGAAATGAGACCCTCGCTCATATATGCGCGGCTATTTCGAACCGGATTAAAGCGATCTCGTCGGAACGCACGACGGAGACGTCACTTTCGAGAATCGGTAGGAGTGCCGAGATGACAAGCGACCGATGACGAATGGTCATTGACCTGCAATTCCCGCTATCTCATCATCCAAGAGGCGGCTCGCAAAGAGCGGCGGGAAACGAACCTTATCGTAGTCCTGCGGTAATTTCCGCTTATTAACTTATCTCATGCTATTCCCCTCCTATTCCCAAGACCGGCCTTCAAAATTGACGTCTCCGCGCGCAACGTATTATATACCGAGAAGGCGGAACTTACGCGTTGGAAATTCGTAGATCCTCGCTGTCGCCTCGCGGCGCCCACGTGCGCGATCGGCTATCTTTCTCTCTCGTGAATTACCAAGCACCGTGTAGTACAACGGTCGATTGATTATCGTTGAACGATTATCCGCGGATGCACATGCACACACATACACACGCTCGCTCGTGCTTAATCACCTAACCAAATTGTCGAGGTTTTTTTGCTTTTCAGTCGAAGAATGATTTCTAAGTAAGTCTTAAGTCTCGGTACTTGACATCGATTTTTTTCAAAATATTTTCCACTTATCCAACCGATTTCCTTGTATTACACTTCCGCGATATTATCTCATTTCCACTTGAAGCAATGTGAGATCCCTTCAGCGGCAATCAAAGATCGACAACGTGCCTGGCGCTCGATAGGATCCACGCGGCACGCGGTTTACCGATCGACGTTCGAGAACTGACTGGACGGACAACTCGATCCGCTGGTGCCTTTATCGAAGAGAGAAAGAGAGAGAGAAAGAACGCGATGCACACACTCCAACGAACGTGCCGATGGCTAAGCTCGTACATACGTACGAACGTGATATATGCTAAAAGTATTTTACGAGGGCGAGGAGGGGGCGTTATCGATCATCGGGGACAGATATTTGTTCGATCTGGTCGATTCGCTAAATAATCGCGTAACCCGTTGTTCTCAGAAAGACCCATCCCTTGGGGTGACTTTCGCCAAACTCCGATTAACTTAATCGACAGTTTACTTGCAATATTCTGCAGTAATCTGTTACAAAGAGGAGATGGGATTGTTAATTTTTGGTTGCCTCAAAAAATTGAAGATTTCTTCTATGAGAGATAGATCAGGAATAATGAAGCGTCTAGTTAGAAACTGCACTGTAAGCACTATAAGCACTGTAAGCAATTCTGCTGGTTGAATCAATCATCGATCAGGTCAATCGGAATTTAGTCGAAGTCATCTCCTTGGGGAGGCTTCGCTAATTTTATCTCCCAGCGCTATTGCGCAATGTTCGCAAATAAATTCGTCGTACGTCGTAAATTATGCTTGAAGTAAATCATAAATTAATCTATGCTAATTACGTAGATTCGAACTGCATGTAAAATAAAAATAATACATTAATGTTTGTAGAAAGTGTCACGTGTGGCTTACATGAGTCATAGACGAGCGCGTCGCGCATTCATTAAAAATGTTTTCAATGAAAAATAACAAGGAATGCCCAAACGGACGTCTCATTAACATTTTGTAAAATTGTTCAATCTTCTTGAGTGGAGACGAATCGATAGCGACCTCCTGTTGGAATCTAGACTTATCATTCGAACATCTGACGCAACGTACACATTTTTTAAGATAACGCAAGCACTCGAGCATTATAACAACACTATTGCATTTACACCATTACCGAGATTAAGAACAATGTAAATACGCAGCCAAAAAAAAAATTTTTGCAATTTTTATGGGCACCCAGCGATGCAACCATATCGGTTTATCGCGAAGACGAAGTACTCTTTTCCTTGAGCTATTTTTACTTCTACGTCTTTGATAAGAAGGAAGTAACTACAAGCTGTTCGGTAGATGCCCGAGCTATCTTATAGGAAATCACGTAGACGAAATTCTCTGTAAGCGACGTAATCGCATCGCCACGTCATTTGACTCCGGTACGAGCCTTCAGTGAACTCATTAATATTTCAACGGTCACAAGTAATTCACTTCGCGTTTCTTCGAAATAATCATACTCAATCAATCGAATCTTCTCCCGCGGGGTGTGTCTGTTGCGTTTTGCGAACTTTATGTACAAAACGCAGCGGGGTGCAACAAACGGAGCGAAAACGAAGACCGGACTGCGTGGGCCTCGCAAGGTGTTACGGCAAGGCATAGAATTAGACTGTGTCTCTATTTTCGGTCGGTGGGATGCAAACAGCTCCACATCAACGTCTGTTTCGAACGTTCTTCAAAGAATCATTATTATTACGGTATTATTATAAACGTTGTTTAAACTCCACGCTCTGGGCTTAATCCTTCGTTTCTGTCATTGCGTTAAAACGACGAGAAAATATAAAGCGAGAAGTTCTCTTCAGAATTCCCGGATAAGAAAACAAGTATCTAAAAATTACTTGTGTTACATGAAAACGTAGTTGAGAGCAGTTTTTCTGTTAATGGAAAAAAAAATAAAACACGTTTACACAGTCGTTATCTAGTTGCAATCTGATGCTATTAATAGTGCATAGATGTAGATTCAAACTGCGCGATTTGTGTTATCGTCTCACTCGCAGAATGAGTTCTGGACTCGGAGTTTGCAACACTCTTTTAAAGCAAGAGTTGTTTACGCGATCCAAATTCGAACGGGCGGATTCATCGTTCGGAAGTGAATTCGACTTTCGCGTGGGTGACTTCTTTATTTTACTTTAGGCTATGCTCGGGGATTACAGTCCAAAAGTCAGATATAACGATACGTCGTGACGTCGTATAGATTATAACGAATTTAACAATCGTATCTACAATTGTGTCACTCGCGTCGTTTCGATGTGATATCGGGAAGTTCCATATACAGACGAATATGTCATTATGACGATTGATTAAGTCACGGGCCCCGGAACTAGACTAAATATAATGCTTGACGTCGCAATCTCTTTCTACACTCGCGTTGGTGGAAGAGGAGAGGTAGGCGTACGGTACGCGCATCTGGTAAAATGAGAAATGAAAGAGCAAGAACTCAATAATGCGCCGAAAGAGAGAAAAAGAGAGAAATGTGTGTAGGTGCGTAACTAGGAAACTCATATCGTGACGTCCAAAACATCCTACACATGATGAAAGTTCCGAGCAGACGTCACGCAGGAAGGAAAAGTAATTAATGCCTTCATATGAATTAAAATTCCTGAAAAAGAATTCTCTAGACATACTAAAAAAATGACGGTTCGAATTTGACGTATATCATTGCATTATACAGTTAATTATTTCCTTTGGAATTTTTACGTTAAAGTACATGGATCTTATATCGAGAAATGAAGATAGTAAAATGACAATTTTATTGTAAAAAAAGAAATAAAACGTCGAATATTTTGGACGTGTCTTATTTTTTTCTCCATTAACAGAAAAACTGCTCTCAACTACGTTTTCATGTAACACAAGTAATTTTTAGATACTTGTTTTCTTATCCGGGAATTCTGAAGAGAACTTCTCGCTTTATATTTTCTCATCGTTTTAACGCAATGACTGAGATTCTCTAGAAGATTTATGTCTTTAAAATGCAAATAAAATTTGATGATAGATTCGATTTGAAGTTACTCTTCTTACTATAGAATTTTATGATCTTTCTTCTGAAGAGTAAATGAGAAAGTAAAAAATAAAGACTACGAAGATTTATGTAGGCAAAGCGGACGAAGTTAATAATTACGTATGGAGAGCTCAATGCCGCACTGTTTGATATCCGCTTCAAGTTCCCCTCATGAACTATACTGCTCTCTGTTAAAATGTCCCGCAGACTCTGAGATTCCGACAAACGGTCGGTAACACAGCGTATTTACGTGGCAGACACTTAATGAGTCTTTCATTAAAAACGTCGCAAAAACCGCGATGACGAACTATCGCGGAAGCTTCACGTTCTGAAGAAACGGTGCTTCTTAAATGACAAAAATTTCGCGAAAAATCCAGTCTAATTAAGTACCCGGTCAAATTAAGGCACTCGTTGAACAACAATCTCGTAAAATATTAAACTTTCAATAAAGTTCTCGAATATACGTAAAACCATCCTTTTCCGAAATTATATGTTATGCCCCGTAAATGTACGTCACGGTTGTGACAGCTGAAGTTTTTATTGCAAGGTTCGCCAAGTCACACATACACGCGTACATCCGCAGAGGGTCTAGTTCCCAGCGACTAAAATCTTTCTGGTGAAACTTCAGGGCATAAAACTTCGTGTTTTCTTCTTCGTATGCACTTCGTACGCATAAATTATTAAAGCGCAGAGTCAGCAAGCTGTCCACATTTGTATATTTGTGCATAAATATACCTCGCGGCGTGCAGTTTATATTACCAGTGCTCTTTCTTTCTATTTCACCTCGCGCTATCTCATAACGTTCGATTTTTGTCAGGTCTGTCAACCTACACCGCCGATGATGCGCTCTTTGAGCGTATATCAAGAAAATTGCGCATGGTATGTAAATAATTAACTAAATAACTCGATTCATAGAACCAATTTACATACGTAATAAAATTACGTCAAAGTCACAAGAACTAAACGAATCCGCGCATTTCTGCGAACGTTTATCGCTAATATTTTTTTCTTTCGTAAAGATCAATTTCTAAAGATGATGATAACAATAATTTAATGCTTATTCGCCATCAATAGACATAAAGGCTATTTTAAAGAAACAATCTGTTTATTTTCTCTTGGCGAGGACTCCGCGCGGGAACTTCTTTTATCTTAGAATATTCAATGGTATATCGTTCGTACGATCACGGACACAATCGCGAAGTTTCGAGAACCGGATTCAAGGGAACGCGGGTTCTTTTCGTGCCGAAGGGCCGAAACGCGACGTCACGCGCGAAATTGTCGCGAGTCTCGCGTGCATCCACGGTCAGTGACGTCGGTTCCTCTGCCTGTGCACTCATCGTTCGCTTCACGGCGACCACGCATCGGCATGGTCCACCCGACCTTGGCGAACGTACTTCGCCTCGTCTTCGCCTCGCCTTTGCCTTAAACGTGCAAATAAACAAGCACAGGTTATCAGGCCTGGGGTCGCAATAGGTCGCAATAAGCCTCGATCACGATATAGCAGAAATTATAGAAATACACAACACATACAAGAGAGAAAACGCTTGATTTGGATAGCAAAAATCAGTTTAAATAGAAAATTAAGTCTAATAACAAGAAAGAGCCCTGGTAATAAGAACAGAGAATAAGATCAAAAGATCATATTCTCTTATTCTCTGTTCTTATTAGTGTAAAATCAAATCAATGTGATTGGTGAGGTACAGGCAATAGAGAATAGAAATCCAACACGTCGAAAATTTATCCCTATTACCTGTTCCACATTCCTATATTTTTTATGATGCATTAAGCTTTTTTAGGTTGAAATCTATTGCCTGTGTTATTCCCTCTTCCTGTTGCCTGTGTTTTGTATATTAAGCTTTAAGCTCTTGTGCGCGAAAGAGATCATTAATTTAATTAGTAAGTTTTCACTGCTTACAAACTCTTTCTTCCTCGTACGTGAACTATTTTCCTGAAAAATGCAACAATTTTTCATCGACAAAAATTGTTCAACGATTAAATAATAATGCGAGCATCTTGAACAGCTTTCTTTGTCCTATCACAAAATTGCATCTCTCACAATCCCTTCGTGCGAGTTAATGCAATTAATTCTCAGTTTGCGTGCGTCGATCGCAGGCGGAAATATGGCTTAATGCAGCTTCGCCGAGGACCGCCATGATCTTTCCCCCTCCTTTCCCTTCCCGCTCCATGCGCCCTTTTTAATAAAAATATTTTCCCCCTTCGGCTTCATGCACGGCCCTTTCCCCTACTCGAGAGAACCCGACTTCATCCCTCTCTCTTTAGCTCTGTCGTTCGCTCGCTCGATCCGCTCGTATCGCGGTGTTGGGGTGAACGCGATTTGGGGTCCCCCTCACTGAAGGCACTTAGCGTGAAGGTATTTGTCTATCGAAAACTATACCCTCGTTGCCCGCGCCGAGAAATCTGTCTCCTTCGCACGCCCTTTTACGAGATTTCCTCGCGCAACGCACGAGAATTGCGCCGGTTACTTCGGATTGAAGTGCTCGGTAGTTGGCGACACGTGTGGACACGATTTGTGGACACGAGGAGAGGCAGAAATCAACTCCGAAATCGTCCCCTTTTCCGCCGATTTTCAGGATTTGCGACGCGCAAGTTGACGCACGCTAAAAACGTACGATGCCATAAGAATTTTTAAGAAGATACACTGAGAGAAAAAATTGTAGTAATGACAACTATAAGGGGACAATCATACAAATTTTGTTAATAGAATTATAATATACAGTTAAATGAACTATGTTATAGTTGTTGCAACTAAGTTAATGGTTAAGAAAACTAATAAAAAATAGTTGTAATTACTATTATATATTATATACAATAGTATATTACAACTATTTTTTAGTTTTTTTAACCATTAATTTAGTTGCAATAACTATAATATTAACTATATTACTTCACTTAACTATATATTATAATTCTATTAACAAAATTTGTATGGTTGTCTCCTTATAGTTGTCACCACTACAATTTTTTCTCTCAGTGTAAATGAGGAGAATGATAAAGAAAATATAAACTGCTTAATCGCCCAACATATTATATTACGCTTATGAAGTGTTGCAACATATTATCATATCGGACATATTATTGTATTATGCGAAGACCAAATTAAAACATTTTTTGACACTCTCGATAAATCAAGCAGCATTATGTTATTTAAAAGGGAAGAAAGATAACAAAATAGACATAATATATATCTCCCGATTTTAATTTTGTATTTCGTGAAATTTCGAGTTCCAATAGAGCTTTCGCCGCAACGCGTTGCCCCCCGCAACCATTCTAGATATCTTCGATCCACACTATATAGGCGTGTGCATACGCACACGCATTATGCATCGAGGGTTCGGAGCGAGAGGGGGATTCCTAATGGAAGGGAGGAGCGGGAGGGAAGGGGGCGGATTTTGTTTCGCGGGGTGTGACACGATGTTGTCGAGACGATTAGATGATTGTGAAGCTTAACTTTTTCCCGACGGCCGACCTTCAACAATCAATCGGCGCTATCGTAGCCGATGTTACCTTCGGTACACTCTGTATACGTGTGCATATACAGTGCAGAGGCGCACTCCCTCTTTTCCCGCCCTTTCTCTCTTTCTCTTTCTCTCGATCTATCTCTCGCTGGAACCTTATCTATCTCAGCCACTCTATCTATCTGTCTCTCTTCTTCTCTTCGTGGTCGGTACTCCGCTGCCTCGGGGCGAGGGATAAGAGCGTACCAGTGCTGTCGTTATTTACAATTTAACCCTGTTCCAAAGTCTTGATGCTCCGAGTGTTGAGCACAAACTTTTTTTATAATTTTACTCATCATATTTAATATATAACAAAATTATAATGCATGTTTAATATTGCCGAAAAGAGATTCGAAATCGCAAATTTCACATGCAAATCGACTTCAATAAAATAAATATATTTATTTGAAAAAAGAAAGTTTTTTCCAAACTCATTTATCATTCGTTAAAAAGATACTAATCGTACTGTAAGATATTCTTGTAATATTAGAGATACATCACACTTATTGCTACAAAATATTTTATCTTTCATATATTTACACGTATATAAAATTCAAAGAGCATTTCTCTTTATTATTAAATGGTATGCTTATCTTCATTTCATTAAATCAATCTTATAAATCCAAAACCACTCTACTACTTAAAAAGGTTGAAATATAATATTTTCTGAGCACAACTACGAATTAAGAGAAAAATGTTCAAAATTGCAAGTATTTATTAGGTGATAGATGAACTTGAAGAAAAACTCGTTTCGAAGAGTGTACGATTGCAGCCTCCCCTCAAATTACATCAAGAGCACGTCCGCTCGAGCC
>QKQZ01052475.1:0-25867 GCA_003595255.1 Solenopsis fugax
TTTTTTCTGACACCTGCGGTGTAAATCCCCCCGCGGCGTAAATACCGCAGTTACCCTATAGCAAACGATCGAAATTTCAGGAAGATTTCCAATACTCTGTTTAAGGATTAGTAAATACGACGCGGTATTCAATTATAATAGTGATCGTTCGTTTGCAAAAGAATATGACTGGTTCTCAAGACAGCGTTGCTATGGTACCGTACGTCGAATGTTTTTGCGACGAAACATTCTACCGTCGCGTTAGTACGTCAATAAAGCGTTTCTGCGTCAAACAAAGCGCCACCCAATAATTTTACAAATTCGCTGCATTCCTGAGAACCACGAGCGGTGGAGCTTGCGCCATGGTTTTCTATCTACCCGCATATACGTCGCATCGTGATGTAACGTTATTGTTACGACGTGCATGTCACCGTGCGCGGCTCGATGACAGTGCCAATATTATTGCAAGAAAGTCGCGATGATGCTTTTTTTTTTTCTTTATTTTTATTTCGTTCGCGGCGACGACAGCTCGATAATACGACTCGAACCCACGAAGGCGCGAACTGTCGAGTCGCGCGGAATTAGGGGCCCATAAATACGAATCAGCAGCCGCTTCGAATGCTGCTCTACGGTCATGTATACACGTCCGATCGAGCGGAACTTCGGATTGTATCTCAGACTCCGCGTGTACTGTCTCTCTGCAGTGGGAGCAATTCGGTGGACAGCGAAGACAGGCGAATGATCGATGGGATTAGTAAGGCAACCATTGTGACGTATCGAAGGATCGTCCCGTTAATGTATCTTTTTGCTTGTGCGATGAGCACGCGTTGCAACAAGAATCGTTAAGAGGCTCGTAAATTAATTGGTAAATGTTGCTTGCAACATTTTATAGCTCACAATTCAATTATTGAGTTTTCGTTCAATAATTACGTGGATGATTCCAATTAACAAAAATTTGAGCTTAATGGATGAAATACGAAGCCACTTGTATCGAAAAATTTATAACGTTATTCTCTTATAATTTATGTAAAGGTTAGAAAGAAAGCAGCAGTAAATATTATGTAATAATAAAAGACAAAGGATGACAAAAATAAATAGAGGTAGGACGGCGGTTGTGAAATATATCTGGAGTGGTAGAATATCATGATATCTCGTATAATTCGCATTGAATTCTAAAAGCAACCATTAAAATTACTTCGTTACAGTCTATTTAAACATTGTAGAACAATTACTGGTCATATTGTGTTTTTATAAAAGCTGTATTTCAGTTTTGCAGGCAATAGAAATTTTTATAGGTGTATATTCTGTAATTTTGAGAAGTATATTAATTTTTTAACTTATAGGCGTAGTCTAACTTGAAGGCCTTGAATGTGAATTTCAAATAATATTGAATTTAATGTGTGTATAAATTCGTCAAATAAAGTCATATTATGTAGGCTGTGATTGTGAAATATGGCCGTCCACCATGTGCGTTTCTTGTGACTTTACAATCTCATTGTAAACGTTGTATAATGTTTATTAGAAGCAAAGAAATTAGTTTAAAAAGTTTTAAGTTTTATTTTAAAAATTTAAGAGTAAAAAAATTATATATTTAAGAAAAGTTTGTTTAAATAAAATATATCTTATAAAATGTTCATAAAATCTTGACATTTATTTGTGTATAAAATCTACAAAAGACCATTAAATAATGTTTTTTTATAAATAAAAGTGTCCTCCATGATTAATTGTTAGTATTCCACGATCACTCTGCTATTCCACAAACGCATCATTTTTTCACTCTTTAGTAAATTGTAAATTACGTTCGTTTTGCATGCCCAATGAACTTCTACCTATAATAATGGAGAACTGTAATGAAAAACTTAGAAGAGTATCTCAATAACCAAAGTAAGTCAAACACCAGTTTTGAATCGTAGGTACAATTATCATAAGTCAAATTATATGCATTTCTACCTGGTTTCGGCAATGTATTCAGGCTGTAAATATCGGATAGGAGCGCATTCGCTCGTATGTCGCGACGGCGTAACAAATGGCGCGTCCGCGAGGGCCGAGAACGAAAATGGAGTTGTCATTATAAATGTATGAGTTCAAAAGTTCCGGTATGGCTGCGTCCTAGGAAATGAGCGAATGTCCTTTGCGACGGGACGCGTCAACGCGAAAAGTCCTCGTTTCACCGGCGCGTAACATCGTCGTCGTCATCGTCGTCGGGCTTACGTTACGTTACCATGACGTACGTGAATCCGCGACGGAATTCCAGCCGGTTTACGGCGCGAATCTGATTTTCCTGGGAGAGAGAGAGAGAAAGAGAGAGAGAGAGAGAGAGANAGAGAGAGAGAGAGCACGGGTACACCCGCCGCGGTGCGCACGCCCGACGGTCGCGGGAGCGTGTACGAGTTGGCATTAACAGGAGAATAAATTATCCTATTCGGCACGAACCCTTCATAACTCAGTAGCAAAATTAGCATAAGATCAATATTGCTTTTTCGCCGCGCCACTGACGGCGCTCGGGTTGGCGCCCCGCATGCTACATTTACCCAATTCACGATAAACGAAACGATGAATAACGAACACTATTGCTACCTGAAAATTGTCAATTGTGCGCATTGTGCGTTGCATATTATCGCTTTCGGATATTTCATGCGTGTATTTCTCTTTATGCTTTTCCTTTTAATGTAATATTTGCGAATATACCTTCGGCGTTTCGTAAAAATTTCTAACAATTAATAACGTCGTCCGATTTATTTAACCATATAATATATAATGTATATAATAGAAACAAAAAATTAATGGACTAAAATACACGTGAGAATATTAAAAATGCAACTCGGTTCAGTTTTTCAGTATAAATTGAGTAAATTAGACATTTATGAGAATTGTAAAGTTATGTAAACGCAGACACGTAAAACAAAGGGTATCTCATTTATTGTTTTCTGCAAATAAAGCTACCAATTTTTCGTGCAAGTTAGTCGAACTTCAATTGACGCAGAGTTTTGAAATTATTATAGCGTTGTACATTTAATACTGCACTTCATACCTCCCTGTTACTGTTTGCATTATGAATAATATCGGTATTTCAACCTCTCTTCTCTCAGCAGTCAGATTGTGCACGTTTCAGAAGAATAGTTGATTCGTCGATTGCTCCGTGATGGAGACGAGTCGTCGAAGATGCAGTGGAACGAATCGACGATAATTGGTGCAAAAATAGAAAGCGTGCTTATCTTAATTTCAATGATATTGTACAACCGCAGTTGCAAAGAGGAAATATCTCGTCAGAAAAAGTTTTTAATCTTATTAAATTTAATGAATTCAAATTGTCGTGTTAGTTTTCTTCAAATTTTAATTAATGTATCGGTACATGTTTTCATTACTTTTTTCTGTCAAAAATCAACGTTCTCTCATTATCAACTGATAATTTTCGCGGTACAATGTATATGCATGACATAGACGTAGACATGGATGAAGAAAAAACAAAGTTCATAATAAAAGTTCGACGGCGTTTTCAAGTTTTATGCAAAATTCTGTGCAAGAGTAAGAGCGTTTACAATCCACGCGTGTACCTATGTCCGAGAGAAATTACGAAAGACGAAAGGAGGCACAAAAGGAGGAAGATAGACGGAAGAGAACGAGAAGGGAGAATTACCAGCCTCGAGGATGAGAGAGAGAGAAAGAGAGAGAAAGCGAGAGAGAGAGAACGAGTATTTTGTAGTAGACCATGGTCCACGTGACCGGTTGTGCCCTCGGAGTGGAACGCCGAGGTCAATGCTTTCCGTCCAAGGCTAAAGGGACCGGGAGAGCCGAGACTCGAGTAGGTACTCGGATATCGTGAGTACAACTGACGTCCAGCATCGGCGAGCGCCAAGCAACGAGAGAAGACGAGGAGAAACCGCGCCGGTCTCAACCTGCCGGTTCCTCACCTCGCTTACAACCTGCCTCGTCTCTCCTTAGCGCGCACCCGGGCTCCCTCGTGGTCGGACGAGCCTCTCGCTCTCGCAACCGGGGGTCTCTCTTACGTATACCTACATCTGCCATGCTACGCGAACGAGAACGTCGTTGTCGCGGCTCCGGAGAATCGGATTTCACGTCCCGCGATATCGTCCGAGAGGTACTCGGGAGTACGGATCTCGGGTAGGAGATACGTTTGCCGAGTCGCCGAATACGCCGACGTGTTTGAGTTTCTATACTAGATCGCACGCTCCAACATCGGGAATCGAGTTTGCGTTGCGACATCGTATCGCCCGGTTGATCCCCGCAGCAGAGACAGTAATACAATTGGGAAATTGACCCAAAATACCGCGCGAATTTCGCATCCTGAGTAGAAAATAGCTGGTCGATTTTCGACAATGATGTGCACAGAAAATTGCTTCGGAGATATATATCACGTTATTATCGTGATACCGCGCTTTTACAGATCGAAACCGATCTTTTGACGTCCCCATGTCGCACCCTGTGCCTCGGGCTGGCAAGAACTGCAAAGTATCATTTCACGAAGTTGCAACCAATACGAAAGTCGCGAGATGAAGGGACGACGTTCTGTTCTTGTTACACTATTCGCACAGCCGCTCCACTTCCAGAATCGTAACTTGTTACAGGACACTTTACGGCTGAGAACTAAAAGATTAAGAAGAGACTCCGGAACGAGGACGCATTGTTTCCCGGGGTTTTCGCTAGCAAGAAATTGAATTTCGAAGACTGGCAAACGGCCGATGCTGCGTGCAAGAACATCTCTGCCGAGCGCGTTGCACCGAGACGGCCGCTCATTTTTATACTTATCACATTTCGCAGATTAAACCCGAAAAGAGTAGGAGATAGCGAAGGAGTGCGCAGCGTGAAAATTCAAAGTTACAACTTAAATCGGCGTAATTTCGATACTTTCAATTTTCAATTCTGTAAAGACGAAAAAATCCATTGTCACCTCGCACCGTTTATTGGAATTGTCGCGAATAAATATAGTTATATAATTTCGCGAAGAATCGGAGCAATTTAAATTGAAAATTGTATCTTCAACATCAAAGTTTGAACACGCGGAAATTAAATTTCAATCTGAATCTCGAACGCAACTGTCGGCAATAACATCGCTAACGTCGAAAAGGCAGACTTCTCGAAAATTGTTCGCGGTGTATAGACGTCGCGAACAGTCCCAAGTAAATTAAGGAACGCCTCGTTGTAAAGGAATAACGTCCAACGCAGCGCGAGTGCGCCGGCATATTCAACCGCGGAAATAACGATTAATGGATACGATTAAAACCAAGAGCGCCGTTACCACGCTCGACCTACCCNCCTTAAAGAAATCGATTTTTGAAGATGAAGTATAATAGCATTTTCCTGATACCATCACCGTCGAAAGTATGAAATTTACGCGTGTTTAGATTAATTGCCGGCAAAATAAAAATTGATGGTAGAAGCGTGACGGTAAATGACTGTATTAAATCACTGGTATAATATATCAGTGTGACGAAGAAACGTAATCAGAGTTGGGAGACTGGTGTTACGCATTACATGCATTATCCTTCCATACCTTGGCGCGATGGATGATGTACTTTATACTCGATCTATTTAGAAAATTGAGCATGAGATCGCCTCCGCTTCTTCCCTCGACAGTTACGGCGCGTAAACCCGTTCGAGCTCTCGTAGATGTACGTCACATAAATATCCATTTGCCGCAACAAATTCCATTCTCTTACAGCGATAACCGGGAAGCGAACGGAACATTGTCTGGGAAAAATTACGAGATCATCTGGAATACCACGGACGCGGTCCCTGTCAGAATATTAAACGACATCACGCTGATATTATGGCTGCGAGTTCTCGGATATTAGACTTTAACTTCGCGATAATGCATACTTTCGGAATACTGGCGATATTGAACGAAATGTCATTTCACCTATCTTTGTTATAAAAACTCTCTTTGAACTTTTAATGATTTATTACATTCAGACATGTCGTAAAAGAGATGAGAGATATAGGAAAGCAAAACGTAAAAATATGCAATACAATCTTTGTTTCAACGATAAATTAAACTTTTTTTTAGTTTTCATCGTGAACGTACTTTTAATATTTCGAACGTACTATATATTTCTGATAGAGGTAGAGGAGAGAAAGGTATCGTAAAATAGATGTGGGGTGGTGTGATACCGTGATATCTCGCGTTGAATTCTAAGAGTAATCGTTAAAAGTATTTCGTTACAGTCTATTTAAACATTGTAGAATGATTGCTAGTTATTAGTGTTCATTGCATTTTTATAAAAGTTGAATTTCAGTTTTGCAGATAGTAGAGATTTTTACAGGTGTATACTCTTTACGTAAAAAAATATGGTTAGATATTGATTTTTTAACTTTAGTTTAGCTGAAGGCGGCTTTCAAATAGTGAATTTAATGTGACGTGAAAATGCGTTTATGAATTCGGCATATAAAGTCACTACGAACGGAAAAGATTCGTGAGCCTTTTTGCATTACTGATGTTATGACCGCACTTTCGACTACAACTTCATAGTGGATGTTGCATATTATAATGCTTACTAGCAACAAAAAAATTATTAAAAAATTTTTTTCAAATAAAATATATTTTATAAAATTTTATAAAACCTTGTTTTGTGGCGCTTATTACTATGTAAGATTTATGAATCATCATTAATTTGTGATTATTTTACAAATGATTTTATGACATGAGTTGTTACGACCCCCCATCTTACAAACGCATCTCCTTTTTTCTCTTTTCAGTAAATTTTAAATTATATTCGTTCTATATATCCGATAAATTTCTACCTACAAAATGATTGATAGAACTCTATGGCTAAGAAATTAATGTTTATAAGAATTATGTCGCGTTAATATTTACTGATAAAGAAAAGGACGAAAGCGTCTCCCTTCGATTTTGAATATGTTATAGTACAGATCAAAACATGGAGCACGTCTTTTTTTACGTGCCCGTTTTCACTTTTAAGGGGTGAAGCACCCCTTTAAAAAACAAAGAAATTTTTATCACTGTTATAAAGTACTCTTTAAGCCATTTAACTTTCATTCAAAACATTTTTTTGTATCTTTTATAGTTTCGACGATATTCGCTTCGAAAGAAAAAAATCAATTTTCTTCAAAGGAGTGTTCACCCCCTAAAAGTGAAAACGGATACGTATCGGAAGGGGGTGCTTTCGTTCTTTTCCTTGTGAGTTATTTTAAGAAAACAAAACGATATTCTACCACTCCCATCTCTACAATTTTTATTTCTGGAGAGAGATAAGAGAGAGAGAGTAGCAATTATTATCAACGAATGACGATACTTTAGTCGAACTTCGTTCGCGAAACAATATACCGCGCACGACACTTAATCCGCGTAAGCCCCGAATCTGCGCGAAAGGCGAGTTAAAGTCGCGAATGCGCGCGTTTAAACGGTGTTCTGACTAGCGATAATTTAACGGAGGCAAGGCACTACCTATTTACGTAGAGGAAGCGAACGAGGTACATCGTCGAAAACGCCTAGAGCCAGATACGAGAATGGCGTCTTTGGAAACTTTCCCATCGTATAACGTCGTCGTCGTCGGCGTGCGGGCACGCGCGCTTGTCTCCCCTAAACGTTTTGGCCAAGTACTTTAAGTTTACACGACGGGACAAGTTTGCGAACTTTAACTTATTTGCTTCCGTGCCGGATTACCGGTTAAACGGTCCCGGTCGCCGGAAGGGTTAATACAAGCCACACGGTCTATGCAAAAGGCGTATGATCGCCGACACCGAAACCGTCACAATTTCACCGACTTTGCCACGTAAAGGTGAAGGAAACTTTTGAAGCTAACCAACACTTTCCGTAAACGGCGAAAAAAGCAATTGTAAGAGTCGACGTGACGCGAATAATGGCGGAAAAACGATCGCATTTCCGCGGACCACGGGAATAGTTATTGCCGTATATGCCACCTTATCGCACATGTGACACCGTGATTTGCGACGGCAGGTTGTCGCAATGGATTACAACACTCACAGAAGATAATAAAGGAAATATGAAAATTGCCTGGGATAAGAGGATCACAGTTATCTTAAGTGGTTTAAGTTATTTACATCAACTAAGCCGCTTAAACAACTTGGTAATTAACGTCTTTTTGTTGAAAAATGCTATAAAACGTTTAAACTAGGAACATGCGTTAAGAGCATGCGTCAAAATTAAATATGTTTCTTGTTTGTATACTATGTAGGTAGAAAAAATACTGATACATTTTGTCTTAACTGATCTATTTTAAAACAATAAATGCGAATGAGATGTTGTATATTTATTTGTAATATCCTTTTAGCGACCCATTATTTTAAAATAAAGTAAAATAATCTAACTCACCGGTACGCAACAGCGGAGTTATAATGTGTTAATCTGTAAATATAAACATAATAAAATTACAGCGCATTTAAAATAATCAGAGGATAAGGTGGTATTACCACCTTATGTATGTAAAATGTATTTTGAAAAAATGTCGGCTATAGTGTATCAGCGCTTATTCATAACGGCAGGCTCCTAAACAAACAATTCCGTAAGTAATTACTAGAATTTTAATTACTTAATTACGGAGATAATATCAGTGGTCATAACATCTACACAGCTCATAATACCACCTCCTCCTTTAATATTTTATAAAAATAATTATTGTATGCACTGAATTTTTCACTTGGTTTTTTTTTAATAAAGTTATTTAGTTAGGTATTTCTGATAATATTTCGAAAAAAATCTTTATCTTATAATTTTCTTTATCTTATAATTTTCTTTAATAAATATTTAAAACCCTTTATTTTACTAATTTCAAAGAAACACGTCTTTAATAAAAAATTCAATTTTAATTTTGTGTTGTAGAATTATATAAAAAAGCGCGATACAACCGCGAGAACAAACGATCTCGATTTCAAATAACAAGGAATAAATAAACAATAAATTACGTACCCTTGGGTCGCTCCGCCGTTGCCTGATGCCACCTTGGCCTCCTCCTCCTCCTCCTCCTTTCAGATTTTTTCATAGCACTTATACACGCGGAAACACGATCAATTGCACACGATAATCTTTAAAAAATACGATAATCACACTATTACGGCACTATATTACAGAAAAAGAAAGCGATGAAAAACGACGGTCGACGGTACGATTCATTCGGCAAACAGTCTGCAATGAATGAATTTCGAACAGCACAGAATTCGTAGATGACACAACCAGAATTATTTGCCATCCGCGATGTTGATATCTACAAAAACAAATAATAATTTGCGTTAGAAAGATTATTATTTTGCGTTATACCCATTATATAACACTTGAAAATAAATATGTAACCTAAAAAAGGAAGTAACAAAGTGTTTCGACAAACTGATTACTCATACCATACATCAGTAACTGATTTGATGATCACTATTCAGTTAACTGATGAAATGTCATCAGCTACAGATATAGCAATTAGTTTATTGAAACCCTTTATCAGTTCTGTTTTTCAAGGGCCTCAGAAATTCAGTATTGAATTTCAATACGCATATTTATTCGTATACTACTAATAAATAATCGATCAATTAAACTTTCCTGAATCGGTGAGTCACGAGTTACTTCACGTTTCCAATCCGGAAATGCTAAACATAATTACATTTTATACACATTAATCGTTGAAAAATTTAAAACGCGATGTTAGCTTCGAATTCAAGAGTCATTAGGAAAATAATTATTTCTCATAAATGTTGCAATAAATGGATTAATAATTTCCATTTTCTTTCCAGTTATATCCATCTTTCTTTCCCGTTCCAATTCCTACTACTAACAGATGAATTACGTGAAATATCTGGCTCGATAAATAATAATTATCTCAATACGCTGTTATTAATAACGACAATCAATTAATCTCGCAAGCTGCGAATTGTAAAAGATCGTTTCGTTTAGCTTCTCTTACGACTTGTTGTAACCGTGTCTCAAATTACAATGACGTTACGAAGAACAACTGAGGAATCTCGCACACATAAACGAACACGTTATATGTTGCAAAAATTGCCTCAATTAGGTATCAGAAAATATTTAAAAAGACAAATAAAATATATGAAATATATTTGACCCGTTTCTCACGTCATTAAGACTTGAACAATATAGAACGTTGCTTGAATATTTGGATTTACATATTGTATTTTATTCCGTGTATTTCAATCCAACTTTCAATTCTCGAGATAATATTGTCAAGATAGTAAATTAAGTGCATAGATACTGAGTGGCGTACGATTCAAGACAAGAAAGACGAAATATATCAAGATCAAGTATTGTTACAGAAATAATTATGCAGTGTTGATATAGATAGAAAACAATTTCTATTTTCTATCGCTCTTATTCTTGTCGTATTATTTTTATTTTCGTGCGATGTATTCATTTCGTGAATATTTAATACTTGTTATAAAATAAACGCACGTTGAACATTTTGTATTTCGCATATCAATTTGGTTTATTTTTAATAGAAGGATGTTAATAGAACATCTTGAAAATTAGTCTTCACGTCTTTTGGCATAAGATTTATAAAATTAAAGAATCCTCAATTACGTAGATTTTTCAGAGCCAGTTATCACTCGAGTATTTCATACTTAAAATAAGTATCTTTATCATTTCTAATTGCGTTTTAAACGCCAGCTTGCACCGGATTCCCTTAATGAATTTTGTCAAGTTCTATATATCCCCGGACAGGAGAGCTTGATTGAATAACCGATCAACGGGCGCGACTGGTGCAGTTATGCATGTATATATGTATGTTAGAAACTTGTTTAGCGCTGCCCCTCGGGACTGAAATTCTGCGGTGGCGTCGGCTGGTGCAGTCGGTTCTCCAGACATGTAAACTCGCGCCAGCCGAGATACGCATCCGTACTATTGCAACAAACCGTGCTTAACGCGGTTGCCAGTTTATAACCGCTGAACATGTCCTCGAAAGCTTAGAACTCGATCTTGGCCAAGGTTCGCGTAGGATTTTCCAAAATACAAATAAAGTTCTACACAGTAGAAAACATTTTGTATTTTTGTCAAAAACGGTCCTTGTTAAAATTTTTGTGCTGAATTTTTAACATAGAGTGTTAATTTAACACAATGTAATTATGTTATTTAAATATTTTGTGTAAAAATTCGTATTCAATATTTCTTAAAGTGTCAAAATAATAGAATTTATAGATAAATGAACAAATAACATAAATGTTGTTTTGAAACGTTAATTCTAAGATAAATGAATAAAATGCACATATTATAAATGTTAATTTTACTGAAGAAATATGCTTTCATAATTTGTTTTTGAACTTGTATTAAAGTGTTACATTTTTTGTGTTAATTTTGTATATAATATTTTTGTTACTTTCTAACATATTCATCTTACATTAAATTAACACAAAAATTTGAGTGGACTGCTTGGGACAATATATGTTAAATGTAATATAAATTTTCCAACTGTGCACTGTTGTAAAAGTTGTCATTACATAGAAAGACGAACAGAAAATCATTATACTAGAAAATTATAGATCCAAATATGCGATAAAATTGTTTGATAATTGTATGATTGTAAGACTTATTTTAAATGCGTAGTTTTTTCTCGACAAAAATTGAAATTAAATTTCAAAGATCTCGCGGCAAGATCGTAAATGAAAGTTATCAGTACTCCAACGAGAAGATTAATATTAGACGCCGGAGCGATGTAATACATTACATTGTATGAGACGAAAAGTCACCGATATATATCTCGGGCGCTTCTTCGCTTCGCAGCGCTATAAATAACAACTGCCGATATAATCGGGTCGGGCAATATTCCGCAAAATTAGAAAAAAGGTTCGATATAGAAAAAGAAGTGTCTACCCTTAATACAACTCATCGATCGTCGTTTATCCCACCCCTTACCCTCGCAATATCATTTTCCCTCCCTTCGTTGTGGCATACCTAATACACCAAAGAATGCACAGTGCAATCAGTGCGGTGATGTGAACCAAACCGAATTACCGTCATCGAGAGGGAGAGCGAGAGAGAGAGAGAGAGAGATAAGCCAACCAAATATCGCTCGCTAAAGCCAGCTGTGTGATCGAGATTCCTTTAATGGCTTCCGGATGGAGACGCCGCCAGCGTGAACCGGATCAACGAATTTCCTAATATCCAAGCATCGATCGCTCGTGACGGCTATTTACTTTATACCCTTCAACCCCTTCCTGCCTTTACGTGATGCAATCCATCAGCCGAGAGCGCGAAGGTCCGAGAAACAGAAAAGAGAGCAATAACAAGAAGACTCCTTGCTTCCTCCATCTCCTACCTCGAGGGGATCCCCTTCATTCCAAGGTTTCATATTTATATAGCACCTATGCTAACGGAAGTTAATCTGAGACTGGACGTGACGCTGGTATAAAGCTAATCAGGAAATTTTCCAATGACGGTCCTCGCGAAATTAATCGACTCCCACGCTCCAATCCAGGTAAACGAATCTCCGATAACACGTATTGCCGGTTGGTAATAAGGTTCGATAGGTTCGAGCACGGATAACGCGTTCGTTACTTTTTCCTCAAGGCTCTTAAATCCCATTTAAGCGGGCGCTTCCCTTAGTTGAGTCCTCTATCAAGGATCCATCGGTAGAGTCTCTCGGCTGCCTACGCTGATTTCCGTACGATGAAAGCGAGACGTAACGAGGAACGTCGTGATATCCAATTATACGCAAATTAAATTTTCCGCGGCATCAACGAATTATCGATTTCACGAGAATGTCAGAGATTTTGTCCTTATCGGTAAGAGAAATCCGCGAACATTTACTAAGAATTTTATTCGCGACACGCGCTAAATAAATTGATGTTACGAGACGTCAGCGCGTCACTAACACGAATTATAATTTTTAAATGGAAACAGTATTGTGTGCACGTGTGTAACGTATAGTACAGGAAGCAAGAGATTAAATTAATAACTCCAACTATTGTGTGTACGACGTGGCTCGCATGAAAATCTACCTCCTTGCCTCAAAAGGCTGCGCTTAATGTTCTATTTATCTCTGCGTCAAATTACTTGTGCATAATGAGAACGGTGGCTTGCCTTGCATGAAACCGCGTTGCGCAAATGAGTTTTTCATTAGCGAAATATCAAGTACTTAATGGCAGAAGGTGGTCTGAAAGTCGATGTTCCTCGACTCGGAGGCGACGCGTCGCTTATACCCTTTCAATGGAAGAATTAACGTACCTTAGCTAATGCCTATTTTTGCAGCGCAACTTTTTTCCCGTTGCGGCACATTTCCCGTAGGCGAAAAAGGGACATTTGCCGCTTCGTTTCGTCGTTAAGCCGTCTGCGCGCGGCATGCGAGACTCGCGATGAAAATTACATTACGTTCGCCGGCTAACTCCGTTTGGAAAGTGGCCGCGCACGAGAATATAACGGCGGTCAGAGGCAGTTAATTTTATGCCGATTAATATTGACTCTCAGTTTTATGTTTGAAAGGATCCTTCCTGTTCCGCTGTCTTGTCCCGCGCACGCGATACTCCGCATGCAAAGAGTAACATTTACAATTTGTCTTCTACTCATCGCTTACGGAACTTTCTCTTGGCACCTCCGCTATTAAAACGCCTGGCTCATTAGTGCCATATTGTATTTAGTTGTAATACAGTTTACTACATAATCCATTTCGCCGTTAAAAATAATCATAACGTCGGAAATCGTAGAATACTATTTTCATTAATGTAAAGCTATGCCGAAATTGTCGTTTGAAGAATTAAAAGCAAAAAGAAAAAAAAAAGATGATAGAAGTACGTCTGTTTAAAGTCTAAGGTGCTTGAACGTACAGCGCATCGCGACACGTCGCGATGCATCTCGAGTGACCTAATTCGGAGAGTGCTTGAACGTAGGCGAGCCTGAGCGATGCCTAATAAGGTATGAAGAGACGTACTCGGAGTACGACGAAGCGAGATGCGGACATGTGCACGCATATCTGTCAGCACGTGTCCGTTTTGCGCCTCGTGCAGAGGAGCAGCGTGCAGTATGCATAACTCGCAGTGTTGAACGCGCCTATTTCGAGCGATGGGATGCGCGATGCGATGCGATGCGATGCGATGCGATGCAATGCGACGCGAAGCGATGCAACGTGCTCGTCGTGGGCTCGTCGTTGTCGTCGCCTCCATCGTTATCGCCGTGTCGGCGGTCACATATGCATATTCAAGCTGCCCGCCTAGACATCGAGTAAATTAGACCATTTGGCCCCCGCTCCATTATTGAGGGAAACCTGCGGAACGAAGCGGCTGCGAGCTTGTAATGCGCGACCGGTGCATTCGCAACTCCGTGACTCCTCGGCTTTCGCAAAGTTCGGCCGAGGGGCGCCGACAAGGGGCGCGAAGAGCCGCGAGGGGGTTTTGGCTAGGACTCTCGACAGGATACTGCTTGGGACAAGATGGTCCTACAGGGACGGTAAAATGTGCATCCTCTCCAAACTTTGTTAGAACAGTCGACGCGTATAATATGCGCGAGTTCTAAGTATATTTCCTATATAGATATATTTTTGGAAAAAAGTAAGAGACAAAAAATTACGTCAAAGATATCAAATGTTCCAAAACTAATATTGAATCATACGTACAATTAGCAAAGTATTTCATTAGACATGGTACACAAAAGTATTTTATCTTAAACCAACATAAACTCTAAATAACTTTCCTAAAATATGTATATTAAGACTATTCATTAGAACAATTAGCAAAGTGTTCGATTACTAAAAAGTATATGCAGCAAATGTTTAATAATTATATTTCCAAATAATTTCAAGTTTCATAAAACAGACTTAAAGTGACTAAAATGACAAACGGGATCACAGTGAAGGAAAAAAAACTTGACCTGCCCGAATATTAAACATATAAGACGTAGTATAAAAAGACTCATCACTTATTTAATAACTATCAGTCAATTTGATGGACAATCTTATAATGAAGATTTTCGCAAACTACAAACGGTTATTTAGAAATGGGAAAGAAAATGTTTTTCAAAGAAAACCAAACGGACTCGGAGAATTAACAAGTAAAGATTCTGTTACTTCAAAACCTCAGAGATTAATTTTCGAGATATTAGGGAAAAATATGGTTCGGAAACCAAGATAATAGATCAACGCTCGGTGGCGTATCGTATTAGTCGAAATATTAGAAGATGTGCCAGAAATTTTTATTGTCTAACCTATATAAAAAAAATTAATAAGACAGCAAAAAGATTATTTTATTCTAAATTTGAGAATTTTTCCATTTAAGAATAAAATATTCTTTTCCCAACAATAATGGAATCTTTTCTTTCTCCTATAAATAACCTAGTTAAGCAAGGCGTGAAGCCTTAAAAAGTATTGGAGCTCATCTATTTTTTTACTTTAGATACGTGATGGCAGTCTCGACTAAATTGATTGATTTCACTCTAATCTTAACATTTAACTCTTTCTACCCTAGAATGCCATTTATGATAGAAATAGGGGTTGACAAGATAAGTTTTTTAAATATTACGATACCATTATTAAGAATAACATTTTTTTCATTTTTGACTGGTGTTATAAGCCTACATGTTTAGGCAGGTACCTTAATTTTTTATCGGCTCACCCCTTGTCACAAAAAAGAGGGACAATCATGGGGATGGTTGACAGAGCATTTTTATTATCAGCTCCGAAAGAATATTGAGTTTATTATTGATACTCTTTTAACAAATGACTACTCTGCTAAATTTATTTTTAAGACAATAAATACTCGCCTTAAAAAAGTCGTTAATTCATACCTTTAATTTATAACCTTCCGAGATATTTAACCCTTAAACACATAAGTGAGTCTGGGAGACCTTCCCGAAAAAAAAATTTATTTTTGTGCCATTTTATTTTAGTTGAGCAATGAAGTTAGTCAATCATATCGGTCGATAGGGGAGACTTCAAACTTTTTTTCCACCTAGCCCGAATCTTCTTTCTCATTCCGTCTTCACACAGCAAGCGATCGAATTTTAGGAGAATTTTCAGCAATATGTTTAAGGGTTAAATCGAAAATTTGGCAAGGCGAAAACTCGAGATAAAGCTATGCGGTTGGGCCTCGACAATGACAATGGCGTAGTCACAAAATATTGACTCAAACTTTTTATTGACTTGAACTTTTTTATATACTTGGCGTCGCGACGCTACCGCATCACTTGATGAACATAGCAAATGACAGCCTATCTCTAAATCACGTTATCGAATTGTAAAGTTTCATTGAAGCGATATTTCCTCGCGTTTTGTTTTAATCAACACCTGGTAGAATTTTAGAGAAGCATATTTATTAGAGAGAAACAAAGAGAGAGCTAATGGGGAGAGAAGGAGAGAGGGAAGAACAAGATAGGCTTGGTATACAACACCTTGCTACGCGCGTTTCGAGGCGCGCGTCTCATTACCAGCGCGAAACAATTCGCGTGCGCGCTCAGACGAAAGATAAAATCCGCAATTTTCCACGTCGGCACAATAAGTCGCAATTTCAGCGCTTTGGAAGTTTGTTCGCTCCGCACGAAATCGCTGCCGTGCCCGTCGGCGTGGGCGGGTTTCATTCATCGCGCCATTACAATACTATCGTGATAGACGTGGAAACGGCGCCGCGCGCGAATGCGCCGTTTGCAATTGTGCGAGGCGAAATGACGTGCTGGCGGTTTTGCGCCGGAAGCCGGCGGCGCGGCCGCTCGCTTCCGGTCTGATTTCGCGAGTCAAAGGAAGATCTGGTTTCGTCCGCCGCACCAGCCCCTGCGCCGCTATTCGACGTAACGTTTGTAACATTAATTACAGAACGTCGTCCTTTCGTCGTCCTTTTGCTAATGAGAAGAACTCGCACCGGAGAACATCGTATTTCAAAACAATGAGTAGGTCGAGCCGATCAACTCGATGTTGCGATCATTGATCGCATTTCAACTTGAAAAGTGATCAAGTAAATTGGTACAGAAAGGTTTCTTCAAGTAAAAAAAATTTGTTTGAATCAAAGAAAAAAGTTTCTTTGATTTGAAGAAATTTTTTGATTGTTCCTTTCATTAGAATTAAAGAAGTACTCTTTGATTATGCAATGCAAATCTTTTTTTAAATGAAAGAAATATATTTTTAAAACCAAAACAACTAAAGTATTTCTTATATTTCTGTCAGCACTTTCATTGAATGAAATAATTATTCGTTTAAATTGAACAAATAATTTGAACAAATGAGAAAGAACAAAACGGGTTCGCGAAATTGACAAATAAAGTTCGAAAATTAAGCGGCAAATACGAGTCAGGCGCGGTGCGCAGGAATAAAATAAATTCCAGGATATTTTGCAATTACAGCAGTATATATTGTGGATGTTTTCGCTCTACCTTCGAGCCATCTTCAGCGATAATTCTTACTTAATATCTCAGCGATAAGTCACTTTACCGTTGACCATTTCTCGTACAATACATATACTGGTCTACACTGTATTGTCGAGTTTCTCTTTATTTTTTTCATGTATTTATTTAATTTCAAATGTGTGACCCCAAACGATATTGACGATACCGACGATTATTAAATTTCGACAAATGCCAATCTTGAGCGAAACCATGTCCGATATATTCGTGCTTAGCAGCTTGCATGTATTTGACATCTTCTCATTAAGGGAGCTTTCCACCTTGAGACAGAGAACTGAGATATATATGTAATCGTAAGAATTAGTGCTGAAGATGGCTAGAAGGTAGAGCCGAAACATTCATATTATAGGGAAACTGTCCCAATTACTACCACTTTTTTTCAATTGTAGTATCAGAATAAAAAAATATGAGAACGTCATGTATTAAAAATGTTTTAAAATTAAACTAAGATTATCATATAAACATGAGCACAATGATATAATATTCGATAAGTTTTATATTTATAAAATAATTAAAGAAGTTAGAAATGCACCTGAGAATGCAGGCGCTATCATTTTCTAAATAGAAGTAAAGTAATTTTGAAAGTACAAGGAAACGTCTGCAGTTTGCATGTTCTAAAAGTACAAGGAAACGTGGTATTTTCACTTTCTTATATCTACTAAAGTAATTATGATAATGTTTAAATGACATTTAAATAAAATAAGTATACAAATGTGGAAGGTTACTTTAATAATTTAATTTATTAAGATGTCAATATTAGGAACAATCGTTTAGGGCTTGCCTGCATTACTGCACTGAGAGAAAAAATTACTACATTTTAATAAATATTTGTTTGAATACTTGCAAAGAAATAATTTGTTAAATGTAAATAAATATCTGTTTAGTACAAGAAACACTAATTTAATTTAACTATCTTTTTTTTTAATTGAATAAATATTTATGTACCATAAGTAAATATTTCATTGCAAGTATTCAAATAAATTTTTTTCTCAGTGTACCAGCAATAAATGAGTCCGTTAAGCATGTTACGTGAATATACGTGTGGCAGTAATCGAGGGACAGTATTCACAGGACACTGACTGACAGTAGTAGGTTCAATAGGCTAATATTTTTATTTCTTTCATTATATTCAATTAATCATTCAATTTTTAAACTGTTGCTATTATTTTGTGTATATTAAAGTTGTTACTTGATAAAAAAAGAATGTTTATTATACCTATATTTAAAGTACTACAAAATAAGCATGTCAACTGTCACAATGTGCTTAGAGCGGCAATAATTAGTTACCCTAATTTAAACAAATAATTTATTTACTTTTAAAAAGGCTAATAACGTCATTTCTTGAAATCAAATAAATTTTTATTTTCCTCAAAGATATTTCCATATTAATTAAAAAAATCAAGTTAAAGAAACGATTTCGTCAATTTAAACATAATTTTTCTCTGAGTGTATCAATCGAACTAGCATCGATCGCGTAAGATTTCGTCCTTTTGACACGAAGAATTGCTGTATAAATTTTCTATTCAAGATGCATCCGATCATGAAGCAAAATATAAGAATCGATTTCAATGTTACAAAATAAAAACACGTTTACGCTGTAAAATTCATTACCATTTCCAGCAACTTAACTCCAGCCGAATATAATCCAACTCTCGGCTGGCAGAAGATGATAGCGAGCCATCTCATTTCATATACGGAGAGCATCGAGAACGAAGACTTCTCCGGATTTATAGTCGCGGTTCTCTCAGAAAACAAGCCCCAAATACGGCGGTCCTCGTTCCCGGCGCGAAGAAATAAGGTATTCGCGGGCGAGAGTACCTTATTCGACAGTATTCCGCCGAGGGAGAGACGAGCGAGTCGCCTCCTTGCCCGCCTTTAAATTCTCGCGCTAAATAAAGTCGAAGGACGTTTAATTTACATACATTTAACTCTCCCTGCTATTTCCTTCTCGTTCTCCCTTTCTCTCTCTTTCTTTTTCTCTATCTATTCTACCTCTCAACAACGGCATTCTTCTCATGCGTCTGATCTACGGTATCTCGCGGTCATCCCCCACCATGACGGCGGCGACAACCTCCCAACCCTGGTCCAGCAACCCCGGCTAGCCTTTCTCTCTTCCTCTCTCTCTCTCTCTCTCTCTCTCACGAAGAACCTTCTGATTTTCTCCTTCTCTTTTCGTCTCTCTCGCGATCATTTCTCTCGTCGCTTCTACCCCGATGCGTTTTCCATCTCTCTTCACCTTTGCGCATCGTCCCTTTCGTCTCAGTCATCGCCCCCACGTGGACTCTCCATCCCCCGCCCTCCCCGCCAGTTCTCACCAACCCAAAAACTCGCTGACCCAATTTCCACAAAACTGCATTGCGTGTCCTACCTGTACGCGGTTGCACTTATCTATAGCGTTCGAAACTGCACGCTGCCCTCTCTTTTCTCTTTTATCTACCGGCGAATACGATATTTCACCCCTACATGTGCACGGATATGACGTAGCGGGTAGCGGCGCATCCACCTCAGTTCCTATTCATCTCGCGGACGCGGAAAAAAAAATCTGCCGTTTCGAGCGTGACATTTCGTGTCTCCGCTTGAATGGCGACAACGGATGGAAATGATCGTACAAAAGAGAGTGTAAAAGAAGGACAATAAGCGACAACTAGCAGTACTCGCGGCACGTGACGTGACGAGTGATAATACGAAGAGCGAGTGAGGAAGAAGTGCGAGTTAATGAAAGGCAAAAAGTCTCGAACGTGTTAAGTGCTGCGGAAGTGAATTTAACTTTTTAATTTGTCCCACTTTTTGCATATCGTTTAACTTTTATCGAAAGGCTTAATAAGAGTACACTTTGCAAGAAACTCGTGCTGGTAACCTCGCACTTGCATCACGCCGCATATACATATGTTGTATAGCATACACGCTGATATATAGCAAGATATATACAGAGCGCTGCAACGAACAACCCGTGCTCGTAATTGCCCAGCACTCCGGAGCCAGTCTATACCTATTGTTTGACGCGTGCCCGCGTAAATACCTATCCGGCGACCGCGCATTTCGCATTGTCAGTGCTTGAAACTTTTAGATCCGCGATGAGTGTACATTGTAAAGTAGCGATTAATATTGGGGAAACATCGGGAAATGAAACCCGCATAATTCATACATGTAATTCGGTGTGCAATGCGATCTAAACTCCGCGCTCACATACGATTTAGAGAGCAGATGATAAAAGGCAGACAATATATTCCATCTAACACACACGCACTCTGTATTCCCCGCTTTTAAATTCAATACCCAAAATTTCCCGTACGTGCGAGGTAAAGTACTGTCGGATCGATATTATCGTGTAACACTGCAGGAGTTTGTAAGACGATCTCATATACACCACGATGGCTAAGTACCTGGTATTCTAAAACAAAACCGGTCTTCGTTGCTCGAGAAACTCAAGTCAGCGCTCTCGAACGCAGCCGTGCTTATTATTAATAGTGCCACGTTAGCAAGTTTTAATAACACTGCGAGCGTAAGATATATATAAAAGCGCCGTTCATTGTGTCGTTAGCATACCGGAAATAACTTTCGGCAGTTTCTTGAGCACTTTGCGTAAGTAAAACTAATAAAAGTGACGAGGAGGGGGCGGGTGTGAGGGAAGGGGAGCGTGCGACACGATACATGTGGGTGAAAGCGAACGTGATTCCCTCCGAATACGTCCGGAAAATCGTGAAACAGTATGGATTAGGTGAAGATCCGGATCGGAAATCGAGGTAAAAGCGAACGACGATCGTTCGTCCGTCAATGAACCGTAATTACTGGCGCGGATCACAGCTGCGATTAAATCCCACGCCCGATCCGTTGCGACCCATGGCAACAACTCTTGATTGCACTTTTCCGATTTTCCACGGTCGAGTAAGCGATACGCGATGGTACGCGGCTGTTGTGAAACGGAATGGATAAAGAAAAAAGAGCGGAGCAGCTGCGAGAGCTTGCGGCGAGGAACGTTCGCGTCGGAGGGCCGCGAGCGAGCAGCGAGCCCGATAATTTGCCGAGTCTCTCTCTCTTCCTCTCTCCCTCTCTTTGCGGAGAACCGTGGTCCAGAGGCGCGTTGTGTTGCCAGGTAAACGCGCACGACCGCGCGATTCGGGGTCAAAGTGTCATGAAAGGTTAAGCGTAGTTGAACGAGTTCGCGTTAAGTTAGGCTTCAGTTCCGCCCGGGTATATCGCGAGGGGGTGAGGGGGAGAAGGAGGGAAAGCATCGCGCCAGTTTAATGATCTTACTAACTCGGACGGGCTTTTCCATTATTAGTTCGGCCCGCGGGTAAACTCGACCTATCTTCGCGCTACAATGTAACGCTATACCGACGACGGTGGAGATACTACCATCCTGATGAGATCGTGCCCCGCTCGTTACGCGGCCCAGGCGACACGAGAGACGCATGATTAGGATTAACGTTTATTAACGGCATTCGCCGTTCGACCCCCTGTCTGGGGTATCGTGACGTCAATGCCGCGATCCCACACCGCGGTCCATCATTGATGGTTTTTTCATGGTACCGGAAGGGGGTTTTGAGCGGCCCAATCTCGCGTTTCGTCCCCAGTGTATCGTGACCCGGTTGCGAAAGTGCGCGTAATCAATTATTTGCCCCTTGACATCGCGCGATCAATCGGTCGGGGCTTCGTCCGACCGGTTTAAATTTGTACGAGTACTCGAGCAGCCTATGCGAGTATTTAGTTACAGGGTATTCATTTGAGGACGCGTAACGGTACAAATTACAAAAAAAAAAGAACCAAAGGCTTATGTTCGTAATTGGGGGAGAGGAGGGGAGGGAAACGCGTTTGCAAAAAGTAACTTTTTTCCACGACGCAAGTTTTACCGCGCGACTTCAGATTTTTCCAGAGGCGACGGTATTAGCGAGCCTCGGCGTCCGGGGTCGTCTATTTTTACGACAAATAAAAATATTTTATTAAAGCGAACGGAAGTACGTCGCTACATGGCGCGCCCTCGGTTATGAAACTTTCATATCCAGGCCGTACGCTCACCGGTAATGCAGAGTTTAAAGGCAGCGTAGATCCTGGGGAGGTCGAAAGGCGCGGTTTATCTGTCCTTAGAGAGCGATGCGGTTTCTTTTAGATTACGAGTATTTTACGTATTGTACGTATATACCGATGATTGTAAAGTTCCAAAGTGCCTTTCGCGAGAGGCATATAAATACGTTTTGTGAAACTCTACGATATCTCTCATCGTAACGACGCAAAATTTAGGTGTTTCAATTAATCAGAAGGGGATAGCTAATCTATAATAAGAAAAAAGAGGAAAGGGAAGTATTATGGCTCCTGTGGACATTACGGCCATCCCTTTTATCTTCGTTATTAGGTGACGAATTTTAACAATTGCTTATGGAATTATTCGTTTAGTAGCCCGTCGTTTTTTAGTGATTTTAATATGCCAATACGCAATAGCTGACAATTGTTATAAGGCATTTTTACTTTTGAGCACTTCGAAACTTTTTCAAAATACACTCTATCACTTAATTACACATACTTCCTTATTGCTTTTAAACTTGAACGTATTATCACACGAATATATATACACTCGAGTGTTTTTTTGTTATTTAACTTTTTATTCGGCTGTGCACATTTCAAGTTATGCAAAATTAAAAAATAACATGGGATTTTGTTAATATGGTTTTTTAAAAGAAATTTTCATACAAAAATATTTCTTCGATAAATCGATTGTCACTTTAGAGGGCTGTGTTCAAAAACATTAGAGATATCATTTTATACTTGTAGTTTAATGTTAGAAAAAGATAAAATGATATTTCTAACGTTTCTCTGAACGCAGGAAAATTCCAAACGATAAAAAATTAAAAATATATAATTTTGTAAGAAAATACCGTGTGTTTTTTTAAATTAAACCAATTTTTTAAATTTATTTTTGAGTTAGCCATATTACTAGCACTTTTCCTCGTCCACTGATTATGCAGTGCGTCACATTTTTATAAATCACATTCTGAGTAATATTTCATTACTTTGTTTAGAATCTGTTAAGCAATACTTGGACGAATATAATCGTTCAAGTTTCAATATAAAATATTGATTGTTAACAAAGTTATTCAATAAAATAAAAATGGGTGCCATATTACCCCCTTTCTGTTTATTAATACTGTCATTCCGGGCCCTTGTCTGACAATGAGATCTATAAACGTTTGTATCGCGCTCTTCGTTACGCGTGCGTAAGTTGTACTGGGTGTAAACTTGCGTGTTCAAAGGAGATTCTTCACACGCTTCTTCATCCCCCGGCAAGCTATCCTCGACCAAATACGGCGGATAAGGAAGGGATGAGGGAGCGAGCAACAGCACTACGACCATTCTCGAGAATAACAGCGGCAGCGTTGTCCGCGGTTGAAATCCTCTTTCCTTTAGAGGGAAGAGTAAATATTACTGTGGAGCTCTCCCGCACGATAGTTCCGTAAATAAAGGGCAGCCGCGTGCATCACGGGCATAATGCGATTCGATGGCGTTAACATCGTCACGGATTCGCTCCTACATTCGATTTTGAATTCGCTAACCCTCAGCAAATTAGATCACACGCGTATTTATTGTTGACTCGGTCTTCGGGAGCACGTCGAAGCAGAAGCGAGGCATCTTCGCGAGTAGCGTTCATCGATGGATTAACGCGGACCATCGATCGTAATCGGGTTTCCTTTTCAATTAGCCGATAACGATTATTTATGTGGGACACCGCGAGATATAAGGGCCGTGTACGAGGCAAAGGTTTATCGCAGGTCATACCTGAAATGAACGTGTCGGCTACACGTGTCGGGTTTAACCATTAACCCGGGCTTACTCATACACAATTCAAATGCAACCCGAAGCCACGGCGATCCGAGCTCGCCGTCCTCTAATTTAAGCCACGTCACAAGAGCGGCGCACGTTGATTAGCTTAGGCAAATGATTGGTGATACGTACGCCCGGTCGGCTACCTCGTCGGTAAGCATAGCTTATTTACACAACCGGAGCACGGTGCCCCGCGTTTGCATTCGGTAAGTAAGAAGCTGCGGATCCCATTACACGACTACAATACATAAGCCGTCGCATAAATACGTTGCGCTTTGAGCATGCGCCGCTTCTATGATGTTTCAGTCATCATCGTCCCGCTAATATTACAAACACGCTGTTATTTGCGGATTAAGATACGAGCATTAACGGAAACTTCCCCTAGTTTTTGGGTATTCCACGACTGGGTATAAAGCATCTCTATTTGCTATCGTATGTTTGAAATATAATAATCCATTAGACTTGTGTGCCATAAAACGAAATAAGATATAAGTCGGGAAATCAATATCTTTTCGAGTGGCTGTAAAATGAAATCCAATTGAAATTCGTACTCACCGAGTCGTCAGGAAGCGGAATTTTATTTCTCATCGATTTCTCCACCGGTACGTATGTTATGGACGCGGGGCTATTCCTATTCCTGATATATCCATCAGATTACGCAATCTGCTGGCTCTTCACAATCGCGCCGCCGGTCCACCTGGACGAAGGAAAATCCAGTTATCGGCTGTACTTTGCATCCGAGAGCCCAGCAATTTGATTTTGGCCTAGATATCGGTCGACACTCCGGTTAATAGATCGGCCATGGTAATTGTGCACGTACCACCAAAAACGAGGGAGATGAAAATCGATCGATAATCACGATACCAATAATGATACACGGGGGCGGTCTTCGTCGAGTATGTATGTATATAGTATAAAAGTGGAAGAGGAGAGGCTGCGAATTCGTCTCCAATTCGCGGGCCAACAAGTGTCGCGACACTCGTTCGAGCGCAAGTACGTTAGATCGATCGTTAGCCGTCGGTTTTCCACGGTCTTCCATTGTGTGGCGAAATTTATAGGGCACTTTTCGCGTTTTCGCCTCCCCCACTCGTGCACTTTTTCCCCTATCTATTCCACGGCGTGAAACGCGGTGACTTGGGAAAAATGCGCGATCTCCAACGAAACGCTCGAGGAGACAGAGAGAGAGTCGTAAAGCTTCTTCGCAGTATCGCGAAACTCATTCGAGTTTATGGAATACGTCCGACGGATGCGCGCAGACGGAAAAAGGCGAAAAAATGATCGCGATATGAAAATGTGGGCGAATTAGAAAGGGAATCGCGAAAAGAGTTTGTTTTCCTAGACAGCTGAATGAATGCCCGATCTCTTTGAATCATCTAATATACTTTGGACAAAAGAGATTTACAAGTATTCGATCTTCGAGTCATCCAATCTGTTTAATGTATCTTGAATAGAATGAAAGATTTATGAACATCCGATTTTCGAAACAATTTGTTTAAGAATGTATGTGTTACATCTGAAAAAAAGCTACAAGAGTCACAACAGAACCTTGCAAAGTATCAAATTCAGATTTTAATGAAACTTTGTACACGTATCAATCATATAAATAGATGAATTTGGAAAATATCAAATCGTTGTCCAAAAATGGTTTTAAGAGATAAAATCATTCCCCATGTGTAAATTCCCCAGTTGTCAGCTTTTTCGTTATAGGTATCTCAAAAATCAGATATCAAAAAATATTTTATAGAAAAGTTTTACAATAAAATT
>QKQZ01052476.1:0-18150 GCA_003595255.1 Solenopsis fugax
TATATATATATATATGGTATACACACATATATATATATATACATATTTTCTCGAATAAGAGACTTGGGTATAAAATCGATACACAGTAAAGTTATTTTCGTGCGAAACCACAATATTTGAAACTGGACAAAAGCTTTATGAAGAACATCAAAATGTAAAATAAATGGCTAATAATAAGTGCTTATAATATACACATACATACATATACACATCTCTTCCATATATATACATATATAGTCAGAAAAAAATTGTTAACTTGACTAAATTTTTCAACTTAATTAAATTTCTTTAATTCAGTATATAAATATATAAATGTTTGAAAAAAAATTTAACTTAAATACATAAGTATTTAAATGGAAGAAATGTAATCAAGTATATATATATGCAAGAACGCAACAATATATAAATGCAAAGCACCGAGTGAAAAAATACTCAATAAACGTCATCATTCACAAGTTTCCCGTCAAATGACTCACCGGAATGAAATGATTCCAACATAATACATTTACAACTGTAATATTTTCGTCACATCACGGTCAGCTTTATTTTCTCGTTACCGGTCGATTGAACTTGTAAAATTCTATTTAACGCGAGTGCGGAAACACGGTGTTGTTTCATGCGAGGCGACAAAAGGTATATTTCGTGCGTCGTTGGACTTGGTTCAAAACGATTTGAAGCTATATCGTGCGGTGTAGCCTGAACGAACTTGTTGCTAGATACGAAACGTCACGTATGATGGTAGCAAATAGATGACAATTGGCTCACAGTATCGCGCGTAATAAATCACGTCCTCTTTATGTTCCGACATATAATTATCTAACTCATGGTATGTAACAAAAAAGTTTTATACGCGTCGATGCTCGGGAACACGGCCAAATTGGAGATCAATTTTAAACGCTTTTGTTATAGCGTCGTCAATCTCCGTAATATCCGATGTAATTGTAAAGCTAATGCAAATGAAAACAAAATTAGAAGAATTTGCCACTTCATTTCGTATGCTTACAGCGCTACATCAAAGAGCTTCTCACGGGGTAAGGAGGTGGTTAACGAGCATCTCCATAGTTAGCTGACGCCCTTTGATCAATTAAGCTACTAAAGTATTCTCGTGCATACCGCATATATGCGGTATTTGCTACACAGAAGCAACGACGACACATAATGGTATTTATTGGATTAATGCTTGCTAAATTGACAAGCACAACATAAGACATTTTTATAAGATTTTAAGACAAAAATTCTTCGATTCAAAAGTAAATATTTTAAAATTGACATTACAAAATAACGTTTTTGCCCCTTTATTGTGAATCTCTTTATTCTCTTCTTTCTCATCTTCAATATAGAAATTCGTTGGAATTTCTGCGTGACGAGACATTGCATCGAGGAGACTGTTCAAGCGATGAGAACAACGTAACGAGTTTCTCATTCCTCGATTGTAGCCAACCCTTTAATAATGGAGGCGACAAAGTTTCGGTGAGATCCATTGGCGGGAAGTTGTCTAAGCCCGGTTGTATCAAAGTTCAATTACGTCTGATGCTAAAGTTCCATTAAGAATTGTGAAATTGCATTATCATCCGAACTTCCTCACTCGGTGCTTTGCATTGCGTTTTTAACGAAAGATACATAAAGGATAGCGTACTTCCGTGCGCACTTTCCAAAAGTAACTTTCTGAACCAAAATACAAACACTATTTCGCCAAACTGTCGCCTTTTCCAACTTTCTTTCCGTTATTTGCAACTGGTAGAACGTAAACATTATTTCAACATGTCAAATGTATAACATACAATAAAACTTTCCCACCTCGAGATATATACCATAAGTAAACAAAATATTTAAAAATTCCTTCCTTCAATTTATAAATTAAATATTTTTATTGCTTACAGCTTTCTTAATCCTCTACAACCTCATTTGATGCTACTAAAAAATGATTCAAACTTTTACATCATCTAAAATAATCTTTTATAAGGACCATTATCTCTTATGAAGATCATTTGGCCACAGTTATGCAAGAAACGTGCAACCCACAAAATTATAATTTTTGAGTTATTGTAATTAATGAGTAATCCGTACATTTTTCTACATTAAACAGAAAAGGTCCAAGCCCAATATGTGCCTAAAATTAATAAAGAAAAGTGTTTACATATCTACATTTTTAAATCACATCAAACATTATTTGCATTTTTCTCGAAATGAACTTCATGTGGGTTAGATATACGTTTCTTGTATAACTATAGCCAATTTGGCTAACTATGGCCACTTTTTCAAACTTTTATATTTAAAAAAATATATAAAAGTTTGAACAATAAAAAATAGAGAAAGAGTCCTTTTCTCTGTATGTTTTCTATTTAAAATAAAATAAAACTAAAGTTTTCTCTATTATCTTTTTCTATTATTAATCTTGTTGAAAAAAGTGTTTCTTTAGGAGATTACTCTATTTCCATAGGAAATTAAGGGAAAAAATATCGCGCGCTATATAAAAGCCACGAAATCTTTTTTTTTTGGTTGAACATCGATTTGACTGGGTTATATGGATGCACTGTGAAAAATTGAAATGCTCCACGTGGAGCTGTTACACGATATTGGTTTCTCGTGCCGAAATTTAATGCGTGCTCGACTCGAATGGACGATTCTCTGTAACGAAATAAGACAGAACGAGAACAAATGTTTCCGCAATTACGGTCGTATTCACAGAATATTAAACTACTAAAAAAAAAAATGTCATTTGAAAACAGACATGTTGTTCAAATAGAGTCAGTCTACGCGATGAAAGAAAATAACGATGAGAAGAATAACGCGAAAAACATTCGCGTATCCGCTTGCTAAAATTATCAAACGTATAGATCGCACCGTAAACCATATCAAATGAGTGGTTCGTTCTATTACATTGTGAGCATTCACACGTGACAATTAACGCAAACGATCGCTTGCATCGTTACTTTCCGCACAACTACGCTCGCAATTATCGTTGAATATCGCATAAATATTGCATAGTTACACAGTCACTAAATAAACACATCTCAAAATCTCTGCACCTATTCTCCTTTATATCGATCAGCATATTCCAGAAAAAGTGCAAGATAATGCCATACGAGAGAGAAATAATTATATTTCCACAAGATAATTTATTGTCTTTATTCTGCATGCCGCGCCGATTCGCAGCACGTTCGTTCATCACAAATTTTCATAATTCCGCTACGAGTAATATATTACTAGATATTAAATTATTACTAAGCAAAATTTAGTATTTTATCTCAGTAAAAATGTACTGTAAAATATATTGTATTATAGATATAGCAAAATAAATAAATTTGAAAAGTTTACAAAAGTGTAAGGGATTAAAAAATGATAACAAAACGGATTAATAAGTCAGCGCGGTTTAATTAATTTAAGAAGGACTGCGTTATAATTACGCGCTGACTCCTATTAGCCCGTTTTGTTATTTGTGGAAAATTTGGAAGTCCATTAATTCAATTTTAGTTTTAACATTAAAAAGTTTTCTTTCAGTCATTTTTTCTCCTTGGCACGGAATAAATCAAGATTTCTGAAGACTTTTCCAAAAAACGGAAAAAGCGAAAAAACGCCATAAAATCTCGGATAAGCTGTTTGCTAGCGTCTTTTCTATGCATTCAAAGTCGAAATGCGAGTTTCTTGATCATGAATGCATTTCAATACGTACAAGACAAGTTCAACTGTGAAATCGAGGACGTCGCATGACGATGGGAGTTATCGATTCATTTTCTTGCTGCCGTCACGCACGGTATTGTTAATGTTAGCCCCGTTTAAAAACGACGGAAAAGAATTATGCTTTAACATACGTTCTTCCTTCGCGGATTTATTCGTCAGCGATGGCTGCGCATGCATCACCGTAATGAATTGCATCGATGCAACTCGACGATGAATGCCGTTCTCAAATAACAAAAATCATGACCGATGCATGTGCAACGTTTTATTTACGCTTTCGATCTCGAATGTATAGTAATTATTTAGTGATAAAAAATGTAACGTAACGCGTTTCGTTCGTCACTCTGAAATTAAAGGTTTCATACGCGATTTATTTATTTATTTTTTTTATATTGTGACAGAAAAAGAAAATAGTCGCCTGCTTTTTCAAATTAATAATTTATACTGTTGTAAATGCAATTAAAGTGCCCTGGATTTTGTATTCTCGCCCGCCTGCGTAAGCGGCAACATTTCGCGGAAATATCAGATACTCAGAAGAGTGGCCAGTAATAGCAGCAGGAAAGTAGCTCAGTATCTACGAAGAAGCTCTTGGAGGAGAATAACGCCTAAATAATGTTCTCATAAAATGCAAAATTACTAAATAACGAGCCAAAACACGTGGCTACTACGTAACGAGTCAAAACGAAATATTTTTGTTAAATACGTTAAAACTTCGTGACAATTTTTCTTAATGTTTGTCCGCACGAATGTGCAAATGCAATTCCATTTCTGTCCAGCATAAACGATGATCACAACAAATATTTGCAAAAGTTAAAACTGAGATTCCAGAGGGATTTCGAATTGATACGAGGGATTGTGGAACTAGATCATGCAATCTCAACGCGGTGCATTATCCCGATTACGTAATACGACATCCATCCCTTTGGACAAATTGGAGGCACACGAATCAGACCGCAAGCATCGCGTAGATGTTGAAACTCAAGCTGTAAACCAAGCACTTGCAATGTTCTCGACATCACGTTACATAATATATAAAGTGAATTACGAAATTAAAAAATGCAATAGCACTATTAGTAATACGAAATAATATTTCAATTCTTCTGTTTGATAATTAGCTGAAATTAGATCTAATTTTGTTACTCAAATATGAATTAGATTAATTTAAATGCAAATTACACTTGAATTTAAAAATGCTTGACCAATATCTCGAAATATAAGACTTTTTGTCAATCTATTAATATGTTCATAAGGAATAGCAAATTGAAATTGTTTGAACTTGATATAAAGTTTTATGAAAAACGGTATTGATCCCGAATATATACACATACACATGAACATATAATATTTAATATAAATAATCATAATAAGACCAGAAATTGTAATAACAAATTAAAACAATGATTACGGCCGGTCGAAAACAGTTCTTAGTGCTGAATAACTTTTTTTAGGTGAATTTTATAATTTTACCAGATTTCCCCAAACTGCGCGCCGCAATTCTGCCGGATTTAAAACACAGCTTTAAAGAAGAATCCGAATGTAATATCACGAAATTAAATTGATAATAAATTTAATTATTTATTTGATGCTTGTACGCATCTCTACTATCCCCACTAATCCTGAAAAACTGTAAAGAAATTATTTCGAAAAATATTACTAGGGTTTGAACCTGGATCTCACAACTATCCAGGAAGGGTGTCTTAGCCAGTTCGACCACCGAGGCACTTGGCAATATTTATCGCAATAATCGGTGATATGAAAATGAGCGTCCTCTTCCGATGCGTGAATATACAATACAAATAATCTTAATAGGATCGGGAATTGTAACAATAAATTGAAAGAATGAATACGGCTGGTCGAAAGCAGTTCTTAGTGCTCAATAATTTTTTCTAGGTGAATTTTATAAACATTTACAAGATTGCCACCACCCTCTAACTGCGCGCCGCAATTTATTTCTTCAATTTGTTATAATATTTAATATGTATGGTGCGATTTATCTTCTCGATTTGACCATTTGCCCTTGGTAAACCAACGATGATCTTCGTGTGTTTAATATCTTCCTGGCGGCAGTAGTCTTCGAATTCGTTGGAAGTGAAGGCTGTCCCTCGATCGGAAACGATACAGCTGGGGTTTCCAAATATACTTTCTTGCAATTCTAATTTTTCTATAATTTTTCTATTTTCTTCCTTGATCCGTTGCTCTACCTGCTCTTCTACAATTTTTCTGTCTGGAAACGACAAACATCTTGATCTTGCTACAATCTTCTGATTATAACTCTGACTGTAATCATTTTAATATTAGCGCTCTTCATCTTCTGTGGTTGATAATCTTCCAGAAAATTCTCCACTTCTTCTCTTGTGTTTGCAAGTAATATGTACAGAATTCGGCATATCATCTTCTATGACGTAATTAGGTAGTAACATCGTATCTTTGTGTAACTTCTTGATGATAATGCTATTTTGCTTAATATTGAGATCAGCTTCCATAATCATTCCATAATTCTCCTCAGCTACTGATTTGAACATTACATGTGTGGTACTTCTTGGAATGTATGCAAAAATCGTTGTAAACATACTTGCATGATACTTGTGCAAATGTTTTATTGATCCCTTTATTCCGTGAAATATGTTGACACTGAACGCAATTGTCAATATTGCATATTGATTGATAAAATTTTGCGTCGTATACAAAATATGATGATAGATTGAAACCTAATTTTATCTCCTATTTCACTCTGTAATTTAAGTACTTCTTTTGGGTGACAATGTATTAGGTAGACCTCTAAGTTCTGTAAATTTCGACCATTTATGATCTTACTACAAAAATTGCATTTTGCATAAGGCTTTCCCTCTGGTTGGAAATATCGCCATACCAAGTTATAGGAATTGCTCCATGGCAATTCTTCAAGATTTTCTGTGTCTTGCAAAAGCGCATCAATCGGTTGATTACTAACACTTGCACTTGCGTTGTCCTCTGCGGCTATTAGATGTATAGTTTCATTACTGTCTTCAGCCACTTGTTCTGTGTGTGTGTATGTATACACACACACACACACAAGGATTTCTGTAGTATAATAAATATGTAAAATTGGAGTAATTATTAAGATGGATAATTATTAAATTGAAAGATAGTTGTGCCGTAAAATTGTGATTTAATTAACAATTTACAAGTAAAGCGAACCTCGTCGCTTTGGTCGTTATATTCACAATAAGAAAATTGTCTCTCAATAAATACAATCGTCTGTGCAACGTGTATACAAGAAAAAGAACGCTGAACTCGCGGCTAACTCCGAACTTTATTCTGTCTTTGTCCACTCACTCGGAACTCTGTATTATACGAAACTCTTACTCAGCCTACGATTCGCAGCGGACTGACTCTCGCGCTCTCGTTTCCTAAATTTCAACACCGTTTAAGGTCGCGGCAGCTCTCTACGATTGTCGACCAGTAACAGCCGATCTTCAATCTCTGTCCGTTAAATATCCATTATCCTACAATATTTCCATGATATTTACTCAAATGGTATTTTAATCCTTTTATTCCGTGAAATATATTGAGAGTGTGAACGTAATTGTCAATATTGCATCTTATTCGAGGAAGTTTTATGTCGCATACAAAATATGGTGATAGGCTGAGACGTCTAATTTCTTCATCTATTTCAGATCGTATTTCATCTAGTAGTTTTATATGACAAATTAGCAGGTGTTGCTCAAATTTCAACAAAGATTTACCTTTGCAGTATTTTTTACAGATATTGCATTTTGCATAAGGCTTTTCCTCTGGTTTGAAATATCGCCATACCAAGTTATTCAAATTGCCCCATGGCAATTCTTTAAGATTTTCTGTGTCTTGCGAAAGTGCATCAGTCGGTTGATTACTAACTCTTACACTTGCGTTGTCCTCTGCAACTATTCGCTGTATACCTTCATTGCTGTCTTCAGCTACTTGTTCTGTCATTACATCTGTGTTATTTTTTGGCACATAAATCCTTGCATATATATTTTTATGATATATACTCAAATGGTTTGTCAATCCTTTTATTCCGTGAAATATATTGAGAATATAAACGCAATTATCAACATTGCATCTTATTCGAGGAAGTTTTGTGTCGCATACAAAATATGGTGATAGACTGAGACGCCTAATTTCTTCATCTATTTCAGATCGTATTTTATCTATTAGTTCTGTATGAGAATGTAGCAAGTGTTGCTCAAATGTAAACAAACATTTACCTTTGAAGTATTTTTTACAGATATTGCATTTTGCATAAGGTTTCCTTTTTACTTTGAAATATCGCCATATCAAGTTATCGGAATTGCCCCATGGCAATTTTTCAATATTTTCTGTGTCTTGCGAAAGTGCATCAATCGGTTGATTACTAGCACTTGCACTTGCGTTGTCATCTGCGGTTATTAGCTGAATACTTTCATTGCTGTCTTCAGTTACTTGTTCTGTCATTACATCTGTGTTATTTCTTGGCACAAAAATCCTTATATATATATTTTCATGACATATACTCAAATGGTCTCTCCATCCTTTTGTTCCGTGAAATATATTGAAAGTGTGAACGCAATTATCAACATTGCATCTTATTCGAAGAAGTTCCGTGTCACATAAAAAATATGGTGATAGATTTAAACGCCTAATTTCTTCATTTATTTCACATCGTATTTCGTCTATTAGTTTTATATGACAATGTAGCAAGTGTTTCTCAAATTTTTTTAAATTTGGACCTTTGCAGAGATTTTTACAAATATTGCATTTTGCATAAGGTTTTCTCTCTGGTTTGAAATATCGCCATACCAAATTATCGGAATTGCCCCATGGCAATTCTTCAAGATTTTCTGTGTCTTGTGAAAAAGCATCAGTCGGTTGATTATTAGCACTTGCACTTGCGTTGTCCTCTACGGCTGTTGGCTGTGGTGCTGTTTTGTTTGTATTTCTTCGTTCATTTCTAGGAGTCTTTGTATGTTCACTTTTTTCGTGATTATTCAAGTGATCTTTTAAATTATCTATTCCATGAAATATGTTGACAATGCAATTGTGAATAACGCATCTTGCTTCAGAATCTCCTACATCGAATATAAAATATTCTGCTAAATCGGCACATCTAATACTTTCACGTATTTCTGTTATTACTTTTGGATGTTCACGTGTCAGATGTTTCTCTAAATTTAGCACTTGCTCACTATGGTACCATTCATTACATAAATTGCATTCTGCTACTGGACGTCTATGTTGGGTGAAATAGTGCCACACTAAATTTTGCGACATTGTTATTTTCCAGTTTACATTGATTATTTTAAGAGTACACTGCTTTGAAGTGCTTTTATTCTTGCTTACTGCTGACTGATGACATTAAGGAGTTATTCCTAATTGCATAATCGAAAAAACACGCAAGTTTGAGAATCTTTTTTTTTTAAACTTGAAGATCCTTCGAAACAAACGTTAATGTATTCAAATATATTTTAGGAATAATTCAGTAATTTTTTTATAAAAATATCGTAAAATATCGTAAATATAATAAAAATAATATTTTTATAGTAAATAAATAAAAAGATATGAACATTTTCTCAGGAGCAATCTTCATTAGAAGCGTTTTGCAGTGACCATTCTAGCTTTGAGCTGGTCATCTGAAATAAAAAAATACCTAAGAAATTTAATTAATATACAAGATTGCCTGATAGTCTATTTTTATGAAAATTTAATTTGCGACTAAATGGTGGTTGTTTAAAATCGAAGATATGAATTTTCGACAAAAAAGTCGCTCGTTTTTTATCAATAAAAAACGCAAAAGAAAAAAAGCCACGATCAGGTACTAGATTTTTTAGTATTAAAGAAGCTTACAAAGTTTTATTTTGATCGATGCAGCGATTCTCAAGGTATTTTGGTCACCGATTTTGAAAATGCAGTTTTGGAAAAAACGCATTTAAAGCTTCAAGTTAAATTTACAACTAAATAAAATGCAAATTTTGTAACTTACACGGAGTCATCTATTCCAGGATCATATAGTAAATCCTCTAAATCAGTTGCAGCCTCAAAACTTTCAATTTGAACTTGTCGCCGAAGTGCTCTTGCCTCTTGAGTCCTTTGCTGCGCGCCGAGGTCCGAAATTTTGATGCACGTAAGGATTTCTTTTTCGACGTATTTGTGAGTGTTCGGGTCACTACTCACTTAATACAATAGAAACATTTTAAGATCAGCTTTACCTTCGTTAAATATATCGGCGGCGATATAAACAACTGTTTCTACGGTTTTATTGCCGCTTGGAATGATTTTCGGGTTAATTTTTCAATTTAGTTGATTCAAGCTTTCGTTGTTATTTTGAGTAATAAACTTTGATATTTTATATTCTATAGAATCTTCTGGTACAATTACGTTCTCTTTCATTCTTATTTTTTTTTGCCGATGCACTAAAACTCTCTTCATCACATTATATTTGTTTCGGATTCGCAGACTTCCTTTTTATTGCCTTCGATTTCCGCAGGTTAATTTGTCTCAATCTCTAAATCCTTTTCTAGATGTCCGATCCACAATGATAAATAGAACAAGAGATTTATCACAGAATAAAATGCTGTGATAGAATTTTCGAGTACACTGCTCAACTGCTAATGCTGTACTAGCATCTGTCGGTTTTCTGGAAGAACCAAAAGGTCATTGCTCTTTTATTTACGGTTTTTGTATAGTTTTAAGTATTTACTAACTAGTGTAAACTGTACTGATATAGAATCTCTTTCTAATCTGTTTTTATCTTTCACAAAATAGAGACGGGTACTTCTTTTCCCTCTCTCTCGTCCCGCATCTATATCTACTTCCTATTAGACTTATCATTCCAGTATAAATTATAGTTCACTGACTGATATAGAATATACTAATCATACATTCGTAGAAAGGGTTATGCCCGCGCCGTGCTGAGAGTCAAAAAGTTTTACACGCATCAAAAAGTTAAAAAATTTTTTTTTCAAAAACGAGGCAAAACACTAAAAAATTTTTTTCTAAGCTATAGAAAAACTGAAAGTATATAAAAACAATTTTTCCAGATTTTTCGATTCTCTCCCCGATTGTTCAAAAAATTGTTAAAAAGTTTATTGTTAAATAAACATTGAAGAAAAGAACTTTATTGCAATATTTATGTTTTTCTCGTAAACTAAAACATTTTCCGCAGAATTACAAAAAAAAAGAATTGAGCTAGCGTTATCAGCAACAGAATTATGATTTTTTAAACAAAATAGTAATCAAATTTTTAATTGTTTATATCTCGATTAATTTTGCAATTAAAAAAAATCTTTGGCACAAAATTATATCTCCCTGAGTACTATAAATGTGCAAAATTTTTTAAATTTCTAAGAAATGACTGATCCGTTTCACGCGAATAGCTCATATATCACGAACACAAAATATATTCCTGTGCAACACAGCACTGCATATTTCATCAGAAAACCGCGAACGCGAAATATTTTCTAGCATTATATTATACATATGTAAGAATATTGTATGGACTTAATGAATTCAGGTTAACGAATCGCATAATTATGGACAGAATATTAGTAACTGCATTATACATGACTTTATTTTTCAATAAAATCGATAAATTTGAATGGGTCGTATTAAAAATGATGTATTTCCTTTTCCACTATTTATATCTTATTTTTACATTTTTGTAATATTCCAACCGTTTGAAGGTTCTTAGTCATCAAACGGAATTTTTGAATATTGGAAACAGTTCTCTGATCGGTATCTGCAGAATTCAGTGAGCCATAAACGTTGCTTCACGAGTGTACGAGAATTGCTGTGAAACTCAAAGGTGATACGAGATTGCGGGATAATGGAACTTCAGAAACTGCAGCGTATAGTATGTCCCTTCGAAAAGAGACATTGGCCCACACGACCAAACCATAAACGCAGGCATGTTACACCCTATCAAAGTTGCAAAGCTTTTATTAGCAATATACCAAAACAATGCAGAGACAGTCACAATAATGGGCACGCGAATATCGGATATTACAATTCACGGTGCTCACAAAGCACAAGTGATATTAATAGTCGTATATGTTAAAGGAAATAATATTCGCATATCTATGTAACAGATATTGTAATTGTTACAGATACACAGCACTATTAATAAATCATGTTAAAGCTTTTGGCAAATTGATATTATGTAAGGGAAAAAGAAAATTATAATTATATGTATAATAATAAATTATACATATTGATAAAATTTACTGTATAAATAATTTGTAATAAATAAATAAATATATATATATATGTTATATATATACATTATAGTAAAATAAATTATTTTAAAAAATTACAGTTTATGTAGTATAATATTATATATAATACACATATTTGCGATTAAATAAAATTAAAATTATATAAGATTCTAATTTTATCCAAGATCATTCTAAAATCGGGAATTATTTCATAAAAGTAACACATCATTATTTTTTTGTAAAAAGAAACTTGTTGCTGTTACTCGTTACTAATTTAACAAAATAATAATTCGTTACATTTTTCGTTACTTTTTTGTAATGCTGAAAAATAAGATATTCAATCTTAAAATTACATTATTTAATAATCAATATTAAAATTCTAACTAGTCCATATAGGAAGTTTTCCTTTATATTAAACTTGTTTAATAATTCTTCAAATTCTTTATATTATTATTTTATATTTAATGTACCTATCTAGAAATTTAGATTATAATTCACAAATGCAAATTTCATTAAAAATTTTCATTGCTTTTTAAAACATTAGTATCGTTATTAAGAATGCATACTATAGTATTCATTATCAGTATTGAAAATCTAATTACATATGTACTATCGATTTTCAGCAATGACTATCAGAATGCAATTTAAANATATGTACTATCGATTTTCAGCAATGACTATCAGAATGCAATTTAAAATATTAAATGCAAAATATTTTGCAATATTTAAAATATATTATAAAATATAAAAATAAATATAATTAATAATTGCAATTAATACATATAACCTTCGATCAGTTATTACTATATTTGGGCACAGAAGAGATGTGCAAATTTGTTAAAGAGATAGAAAGATAATTAGTAAAAAATTAAAATAACGGCTAAATTCATTACCGCGTTACTATAAAAATATAACGACGTTACCGTTAAAAACAAAACAAGTAATGATAACAGTAATAGCGTTACAAATTATTTCTCAACTCTGATAATTTCAATTAACAAAATATTATTTAATTATCTAATTAATAAATTAAAATACGGATCATAACGTATATTATGCAATTGTGTAATGCTAATGTGTTTATTGCATAAATAATATATAAACCTTAATTTGTTACTATCATCGTACCATTGTACTACCATTATATTTGCGTTAGAGGGACATTATATCTGCAAATGAGAGCGATCTACATATCGATGCATCGGCAGAATGCATACAGGCAAGAGAGTAGTCACGAGAGTAAAGGGCAGTAGGAGGAATCAGGAAACTCGAGAATCACGGAGCTACCCTTGTTACGATGAGTCACGTCTCTGAAACTGAATCCCTTTCTATCCCTTTCGAACCATGCGAAGCTCAGGTACGCGTAAATCGTACAAGTTCTACAGCACGTTCGCTTCTATCTCTCTCGGTCAATCCAAATTAAATTATCAACTTTTGTGTGATTAGAAAAACGAGTTTACACAACTATCGCGGCCGAAAGAAACGTTTCTTTTCGCGAATAATCACGGAAAGTAATCCGAGCGATTCGTCGAACAGCTTAAGAATTCCGATCACGTTTTTTTTTTTCTTTTCGAGAGACGGAAGAGAGAAAGTGCGAAAGATATGAACGCGCTTTCCCGGGAGTGAGGAACTTCCGATGAAGAATAAAGTAGAAGTAAAATGTATCCGCCGCTGGGAGACCCGGGCAAAACTTTATGTATCGAGGTGAATTTCAGATACCGATCCGACTGTGGAACTGATATTTACGACGGAGGCACCCATCGACGGCATTTTATTTCACGCAATATCTATTGTTTGCATAACGTGATACCTCAACCCCTACGACCATGAATACGTAATTTGTGAATGATCCGCCGTACTCAGAGCATGGTGAACTCTATTTTCAACGGTAAACTTGATTTGTATTAACAATAAGATGATCCCACACTGCACACAGTATACGTCATTAGATATAGTAATTAGACTAATATTGTTGGAAATGAACTGTGTTACAGTTACAAACTGCAGTTAATTACAAACTGTTATTCATGCTAATTAGAAAAACATTTTAAATCACCAGTTTACCTGAATTCCGATGATAATAATACAAATGTAATAAATAATGCAGTGGAATTAACTTTTAAGAAAACTTTATAAAATACATATCTACGTCACGATCAGATTTCTAATCCCATATTATTCAAAACATTGCCTTCATATATCATGCTGTATTATTATGCACGGGATGATGTAGCAGCATAAGATATTGTATATCGTGCAGCAACTACGAATTCGTTGGACATGTCGCATGTATGTGTTCATTCGGCATTGTTAAATTAAAGATATTTATTCTTATCTTGTGAATTCTTTAACGTGCATAACGGCCATGAATACTGAATCGTTCCATTCGTCGAAGAAGCGATTGCTTTTTTCGCCGGAATAGGTTTTCGCCGATCTATTTTCCTGTAGATGCAATTGTCTCCTTGTCGATTACTACGTATCTGTACACGTCATTTTCACGATCCTATCCTTCAATAAATTCGCGCAAAAACGACGAGCAGGTAATTCGATATTGCGTCTTGCAAAAATTGTTCATCAATCGTTCTAATCAATTCTTTTTATTTTATAATAACTCGCATGCGTTACAGACACGTATCTGATATTATTCATGTCCCCTTATAAATTGTAAGATATCGAAACAGATTTCACGTTATCTCAATTTACAAGTAAATAGAACATGAATAGAATCTTTTCTACACATCATTAGAAAATTGTGTACATGAAATTTGTCTAGAATATCTAAAAAAAAATAACAAAATATGAAGCGGTATGCATAAATAAAACATAAACAAATAAATTTTGAGAATTCCGTGGCTTTATATATCTAGGATTACTATAAATTTTTTCCGAGATACTTCATTTCAAATCGGAAATACTTTTGTCGATACAGCATCAGCAATATGTAGAGAAATTTGTGCTAGCAACATAAATTAAACTCGCGAGACGTAAAGCCAAATCTTAGAGCGCTAGAATTCTTTTATTGTTTGCCAGTCTTGCCTGCCTTTTATTCGCAAATCTGCCAACAGACGGGCAGACACGAGGAATAAGCACGCGGGAACGGCTCGAGGAAAAAAGACGCGAGAGCCGAAAGAAGTGCATAGATCTCCCCAGTTATTGCTAATTGTAATAATCTGGCAAATACAAAAGAGATTTCCGTTGCTCTACAGTCCTGCGCATCACTTACATAATCGTCGCGAGATTCGTCTACACGCATTGTCACTAACCGCTTTAGCCACTTCTATTATCTTTGCTTTTCAAATCACTGTTCCAAATGTCATTATTTCAGATGTCAGTAGTCTTAGCTTCACAAGAAAGCAATTAATTCCATATTTCTTAAAGAGCACGATTATGATCATAAACTCATGAAAATGTTCACGCGAGTAATCATGAAGACAAAATTAGTCTGTGATAAAGAGGGTTCTCGCACATCAAGGGAAGGTATGATTTGTGAACAAAATATCAGCGTCAATATTTAAAAGATTTTTACGTTGCGTGATGTAAGTAAAGAGAAGAATTACTCAAAATAAAAACTAATTTTGTTTTTACATTCTTTGCATGTTGCATAGTTGCCTGTTACATTGTATTCGTTCCATATGTTTCATCTTATTTTTCTATCAGTTGCATTTATCCGAGTGATCAATTTTCAAGTGACTCTTTAAAACATATGTACCACGTGCAAAGAAAATCTTTTTTTATTGCAATGGTTGTATTTTGCTGTTTGTTCTAATATTTTGTAATTTTGCATTGGGTAACCGTCTAGTTCTATTATATTATGCACATGGCATAAATGATTTTTCAACATTTGCCTTTGAGCACTTTTATAAAAACTTTTTCTACAATAATTACATTTTACTGATTCCGGATTTTTTTTTATGTAATGTTTCGACATCCCTCGAAAATGATCATGAACACTTGCCATAATGACCTTCTAGATAAGATAAAGTTTGATACTAACCATTATGGTACAAAAAGCGTTTAAAGAAGCAAAACATAGAAAAGAGGGATATTGTTCCTTGTTAAAGAATACAAATATATAAATATTTGTATTCTTGAATTGACCTGACAGATCTAGCGTTATTCAATTACAGAACAGCTCTATTTTATCATAGAAAGAACTAAAATGTATATAAGAAATTAGACTAGATTGGAAAATTATTATTTTGAGTCAATAAAATAATTACGTAAGACTCAAGCATGATGATAATACTGCAAAAAATTGACATATCAACCAGCTTGGATATTAAACATTGTTTGCTCTTGGGCAAGGCTACTGATACCTTATTAGGAAGGCTCGGTTGTCCCAGAGAAAGATTGGACAACAGCTTTGTTCTATCTTCACGCTTACTTTTACTTCTTAACCGATCGAGGCGGGACTCCGTAGAATGATACAAGAACAGTGTGTGCCGAGCGATATCTAATTGTTGACTGACTCGGATCAGCCACGAAAACGGAGCATGAACGCAAGAATTCGGCTATCGCGGCACCGATCGGCTTGACGATCGAGAGGGAGGCGAGACAAGAGTTGTCGTCGATCGACATGTTATCGATGGGTGTCTGGAAAGTTTCGCGAAGCGTGAACATATGTAACGAATATGACGGTGAATCCGAAACAACATAATTATTTTTTCTATCTAGCTAAATTTTACGTACTTCAGAGAAATTGTTCTTATCGTGTTAATATTCGATAATTATAAATTCGAATTAAAACGTGCGATGACAATTTATGACTACACATGAGAGATTACAATTTAAAGAAGCTAAATAAATTTATGTACAAATGGATATTTAGAATGTTTCAAAATAGCATTGACACCGCATAAATGCTAATAAAGTATTATACTACAATAATAAAGAGTCAAACATTTTTTAAGCAGCAACTTACGTCCAGAAACATATCGCGATTTTTTTGTTACGTAATAGTTATTATATCAGAAATATTTTTGCACAAAATTTAAAATCACTAAATTTTCTATATTATTATATATGTGTAATGGATACACGTAAATTTGTTTATTATTACTGTTACTATTTGATGTTTTGTTTCTTTTTTTTTCTTAGACTGCAAAATTATATATAAAAGCCAAATTAAATTGAATAACTTATAATAGCACGATAAAGAGAGTAGAACAGAGAGTAGAAGAGTAGCTAACAACTGCAAAAATCAGTCGAAAAATAATTAAATTTCTAATAAGCATGACGCGCAGCAATCGACTAATGCTTCATTCTGCCCGTTTCCCCATTCAACACATTCTACTTATATGTTGTAAAGTTGGCGCATGCTCACAGCATTCGCGTCCCCGTGTTCTACAAACCTATATAACGTATAACGTCATCATCTCATCTACGCTAAGGCAAACAATTTTATGTTAATGTTACAACTGATTTACATAAAATATTGCCTGGTTTTTTTTTTCAAAATGCTAAAAGATAAATAAGAAACGTAAAACCTAAGAAATTCTTCTTTCAAATGCCATAAGATGAAAAATAATGTATTTTTTCATCAGGATTCTATTAATAAACGCATTTTCCTCAATGAATTGAACAAACAACAGGCGATTGAAACTAGAATATATTTCAGAAATATTTAATGTACTTGTACTTAGACTTTTGTTAACTTTATCAATATTAAAACAATCTCAATAATCTTGTTTTATTTTGACAAAAATTTCTTCACGAACTAAACAAAACATTTTATATTAGTATCAAAAATCATTTATATTAAAACAATGCACTGATCATAATTAATTATTAGCATAGATTTCCAAATTTTGGATAATCATTTCTAATTTCTCTACTAACGATGAAACATCGAATCCGATAAACTCGACACTCGTAATATCTTTTCGGGTGCCGTCACTTGAAAATTCCTCAACAAGCCATCACGTCATTCTTCACACCATTATCACGCTTCGAAGAGTGCAACAAAGGCACTTGCAAGATCAGAACAAAGAGGAAAGCGTTGATACGGATGTAAATAAAGCGGCCGACAGGTGTCGGACTCGACAGGACCCCGGCCGCGTCGATCCGAACCTGGGATAAGTCCAGGGGTAAATGGGGATGCACGTCAGGAGGTCGGCCAAGGGTAGGGGGATGGTAGCCGATGGCTGCGGTGCGGCGGCGCGGGTGAAACGGGGACAGGGATGGTGTTGGTACCTGCTCTCCAACGGCGGTTCGGTCGGTCGTTCGTTCTCGTCGGTTGTAAAGGGGCGGTCGGGTAAGTTTGCGT